>VZTM01001438.1:191990-207164 GCA_013400555.1 Jacana jacana
TGGTGTAGGGGAGAACTTGTAGAGTAGGGCTGATGGTTGGACTGGATGATCCCAAGGGTCTCTTCCAACTTGAATGATTCTATGATTCTATGAAGAGTTGGATCTTGACTAGCTGTAGAGTATCTGGGGACATGGAGGAAAAGCGTGGTCACTACTTGGGTTCAAATCATGAGTTCTATGTTCTAGCCTTGCTTCACAAGAAAGGGAAGCACAGTGTGTGCAACCTCCCCCAGCCCAATTACAGAGTAAGGATTGAAAGCAACTCCAAGAAGCTGTGTGTACACTGTTACCGTGTGAGGAGTTCTGAAGATCTCAGTGCTCAGCTTTTCCGTTTCATTTAACTGCAAATTTACACTGGTGGTTCTCTGTGCAATCATTGTGTGGAGCTCTGCTGTGCAACTCGAGGATGCATATTACTGGTGATTTGGAGGCATACTGCAATCAGGCTTTGTAATATGCATCACAGATGTCCAAAGATACCTTTTAACCCAGACCATTCATGCCCCATCAATTTGAAGTTTGATTTGAAGATTGACTTGCTTTATTTTATTCTCTACAGTTGATTTTTCCCAGCCATCAGTGAATTATTCTTGGTTTGAGTGTCGTGTTTGTTAAATTTCTTCTGTGTAATCACTTTTAAGTGCTTCTGGATATTGGTGTCGGCAATCATGGATATGTTCACTCTGCTTCATCCCATGCTTGTCTCAAAAGGTTACTGGAAAGACCTTAAAGTTTAAAACTTCAGCTAAAAAACCCCTCTGCTTCTCTTATACACCTCTTATGCTTCTCTTAATCTCAACCTGTTTTGGTTCTGGTGCACATCTGTATAGTGGAGGTTTGTAAACAGCAAGTCCCTAAACGGATATGGCCTTTAAGTCCATCACTTGAATGCCAGCTGATCTGGGAGTTATCAACCTTTCTGTGAGATGAAGGGAAAAACAAGTAGGTAAATGCCATGTTCATCCAGTGTCCTCTTGGTGGATTTTTCTCTGGGGCTTTGTGCACGTTCTCAGCAACTTAAGACAATTTCTGATGAAATAGGGTTGCCATGCTTGATAACCACATTCTTGTAAGCTTTAATGGCTAAATAGAAGCTCTCACAGGATGATTCACAGAATGCTCTAGGGTTGGAAGGGACCTCTGGAGATCAACCCCCTGCCACAGCAGGTCCACCCAGAGCAGGTCCCACAGGAATGTCTCCAGGAGGGGTTTGAATGTCTCCAGAGAAGGAGACCCCACCACCTCTCTGGGCAGCCTCTGCCAGGACTCTGACACCCTCACAGCAAAGAGGTTGCTCCTTATGATTACTCTTAGTATGCAGATGAAGGGACCAAATTCTCTTGTTTGGAGGGTGGGTGATGACCCTGACTGAGTTTTGGGTATGCTGGAGTTGGTATTTGTATCAAGGAAAGCCACAAATCTGAAGACTTTGTAGCTGGAGACAAGCCCAGCTAATTATTAGTCAGTCTTCATTAACAATGGTTTTGGAAACATGACCAAGAGTTGGACAACACTCCTGATTCGCCTCATCTAAGCATTTCAAAACACTTCATTTTCAATGATAGGGGTGAAAAGCTGTTAAATACACTTTTGTTCGTTCACGTTCTGCAGAACAGCTTCCACCTGCTGTTCCTTCTCTCCAAACATTGTTGGTCTTTAAGAGAAGAGAAGAGCACCAGGTAGCAAGGGAAGACGCTGCCTGTCTCTACTTTGTCGTGTTTACGTTTTGAACACCCCTCCTCAGAGCTGACATGAGCTCTAGGCCCAAAAGTTCACTGTGTCCACACGGGCCCTTGCTCTTTCCACGCGTGCTGTCTATCCCTAACCCCTCTGCTCTGTCTGCTGTGGCTTCAAAGAGTTAGTGTTGTGTGTGAGGGTAACACTGAGTATCCATCGAATTCAGGTCTTTTGTTGGGTTTTATTCTGAGAAGATTCCTTAGGGTTTCAGCAGTATTCAGGCTGTGCTTTCCAGAACGTGTTGTATTTATCAGGTGAATTTGGTCTCCTCTTCTCCTAAATTGCTTTGCATGCTTCAGCATCTAAAGACTTCTCCCTCCCTGCCTCTGAGGCGCTTCACCTCTGTGAGAAGTCTCTTGGAGACTTTGGAAGAATTTTGTCACCTATTGAAAAGCTCGAGCTAATTTGGATATTCTCTACCATCATCAAATGACAGGACTGGAGGGAATGGCCACAAGTTGCTGCAGGGGAGATTTAGATGAGATGTCAGGAAGAGCTCTCTCTCCCCAGAGTGGTCAGGCACTGGGATGGGCTGTCCAGGGAGGTGGGGGAGTCACCCTCCCTGGTGGGGTTCAAGAACCGTCTGGACAAGGGGCTACATGACATGATTTAGTAGCTGAGTGGGTAGGATTGGTGACAGGAGGATGGTTGGACTAGATGGTCTTGTAGGTCCCTTCCAACCTTGTGTTTCTATGATTTCTATGATCATCTGTTTTGCTGCTGTGCTGGAAAAGTTCTCATTTAAAGCAAAGTATTTGTTGTAAACAAGACAATTTAGCCAGCAGCTGTCAAGCATCAAGCCTAGCCGCTTTATTTTTAATTTTCAGGTGATTGCCAGCTTTTTCTCTGTAATTCCCTGGGCTCCTGCAGATCTCAGCATAGTGGTACTTGGCCAGGACGTTATGCAGGGCTTTAATTTGGCTGGTTTGATCTGACCTCTGCTTTTTCACTTGTGATGTTTCTCTGCCCGTGACACTCTACCTCGGTGACGCTTAAAGAAAAGCTACTTCTTCGATTTCTTCTGTAATAAAAATCTGTACAGATAAATACTTCTGCTTTTCAAGAGAGCCTTTATTCTACAAAATTACTTGCTTTGTGCCCTCCTGGCTAAGCCTGTCCCCCAGCTCTCGTGCAACTTGCCTGCTTCTCAGATAATTAAAGTTCTCCTATCTCTGACTCTCTGATCTCCGCACTCTCGCAGCTCCTGCGCTGCACCTGGTTTAACATCCAGAGCTCATTTCTTAGGCAGCTTTGAAAGGAAGCCCTACCTGTGCTGCAGCTCTCGTGCTCTTGGCCCAATAACCTCTGAACTCCACGGTTCCCTCCTCTCTGGAAGCATAAAAAAAGGAGATATTTTTTTTTTTTCATACTCCTGCTACTCTCTCTATTTCTTAACAATCTGTCTTTTTAAAAGATAATGCAGGTTTCCTTTAGGTGGTACAGGTTTTCCTGAGGCCTGTTATGTAAATATTAAACACCCAGTAGTTTCAGAAACAAGACTGGCAAGTTAACTGTTAAACTGCTGGAATGCTGTATTAGACTCAATAAAGACATCGCAGCGTCTTCCCACAAATAAGTCTCTTGAGGTTTTGTCTCCTCATAAATAGACATTCTTAAGATGTGAAAACCCATTCCAAACCTAGTATACTATTGGCAAAATGGTTATATATTAAATAGCTAAAACTGGCATATTAATTCTTATATTAGTCTTTAATGAAAATACTGCCCATGCCTGGCACATCTCTGTAACTCCCAATAGAAAATGTTTTGCTGAAAAAGAAAACCCGTGCAAAAAGTAGTAATGTTGATATTCTTGCATTAATTACTTTTTTTGTTGGAATGGGTCCAGCCAAGGGGACCACCAAGATGATCAGAGGGATGGCTGGAGCACCTCTGCTATGAACACCGGCTGAGGGAGCTGGGGTTGCTCAGCCTGGAGAAGAGAAGGCTCCAGGGCAATCTTAGAGCAGCCTTCCAGTATCTGAAGGGGCTACAGGAGAGCTGGGGAGGGACCCTGTCAGGGAGTGGAGTGACAGGACAAGGGATAAACCAGACGAATTTCCAACGATGTCAACGTGTTCCAACTCGGCTCTGACTAATTAATTGATGAATAGGAAGGGAAAAGTCTGAAACAAACCAATTCCAAGCGGTTAGTAAGGCACCGTGGTTTATACAACCTCGATGAGAAAGGTGTTCCCTTTCCAGCAGCGCAGCACTCGCCGTTCTGTGAGGAAGGCTGAAAGAAATAAGCTTGGAATTGGGCAGCTGTGGGCAAATTAGCTCTGTCAGCTACAGAACTCCCCTTTTTGTAATCTTCTCGTGTTTTTTTTTTCCTTTTTTCTTTTCCATGCAGCCTGAAGATTCATTTTAACCCACAGCCCACCCCCACCAGCCTGGAGATTCAGCAGGAGCCGATAATGCACACCAACCTGTGGGTGTTTTCCTGGGGATGCAGAGAAGGAGGAGAAAGCCATGATTTCTGCTGGCCTTGAAAACCCGACCTGAGGTAGGAAGAAGTTAAGGGTTGATAGACATGGAGTGCCTTCTGTCATATGTGGAATGGCTTCTCTTACGAGGAACGATTAAGGGAACTTGGAGTGTTGAGTTGGAGGAAGAGGAGGCTGAGGGGAGACTTCATCCCTCTCTACAGCTGCTTGAAAGGGCATTGTAGAGAGGTTGGTGCTGGTCTCCTCTCACAGGGGTTTAGTGACAGAAGGAGAGGGAATGGCTGCAAGCTGCAGCAGGGTAGGGTTAGGCTGGACATGAGGCAAGAATTCTTCCCAGCAAGAGTGGTCAGAGCCTGGACTGGGCTGCCCAGGGAGGGGGTGGAATCCCCATCCCTGACTGTGTTTCAGAGTGGATGAGATGTGGTGTTGGGTGATCTGGTGTAGGGGAGAGCTTTGTAGAGTGGGGCTGATGGTTGGACTGGATGATCCCAAGGGTCTCTTCCAACCAGAGGATTCTATGGCTTTATGAATTCTGGCAGCCAGCACTGGAAGGAGGCAATTAAGGCAGTTCCTGGTTGGAAGGGTCCCTGGGGGTGGACACACCACAGCAGATGCTCTCACAAGGTGTGGGCTGTGTCTGCCCACCATGAGAGGGGGACTTCAGTGAGCCCCAGGGTTTCCAAGGGATTCACATACCCCCCACCTCGCCAAAGCAAAACCACATCAACGCCTTTTTTAACCAGGGAAGTTCTGCGAGCAGCAGGGACAGCATTTGGGTAACGCCTCGGGAAACCATTTGGGAAGGGTACTCACAGAGGGAAATGGACTTTCTCCTTTTGCAGCCCGTTTTATTTCCTTACAAGTACCATTCCTGGTACAGCTGTGGGTACCCAGGCCAAACCCCTCTGTGCTTGCACAGCGTCCATGCAAACGGCCTGGGAGACTCCCAGCGTACACCACACCGGGTAACGACTGCTCACTTATCTGTGGGTAAGAACACTTGTGGCTTATTTTTGAGCCAAAAAAAGACTGTTGGCCGCTACTGTACGTATGAGAATGAGGCATCTCATTTATAAAACGTGGCAGCAGTTATGGACAGAAGCAAAACCAAGCCCCGGCAAACGCTGCACACCGAGTGCCTGTTCCCCAAGTGTGGATGAGGTCGGGCTTGGGTGTCACCTCCGCGTTATTAAAGTGAAAGATTTCCCAGGGCAGAAAGCCATTAAGCCCGAATTAATGCCATAAATATCCAACAGCTAACTTGAGGTGAATAATTCCGATTAAAATATTGCTGGAGTTTTCCCAAATCACGCTCCATGAACACTAGCCTGGAAATTAAGGATACCTCCTTTAGCACACACTGACGTGCTTGACTGGGATGTGGTGGGGAATTTGCTGCGGGTTTCATTACTCCCTTTGGCAGGGAGAGGAGGTGTTGTGGTTTCAGCCAAATTTACCAAAACCAGACTGAGAGATGGCCCTTCCTCCCCCTCAAAAAGAAAGGAGAGGAAGAGATAAGGAGATTTATAAGTTTAGAATGAACTAAAGTACTTTAATGAAGTATTCATATTAAAATTAAAGAAAAGAAGAAAATAATGAAATAGATCCAATCTATACAAAACTGTATGAAGCTCCCAGGATGAGGATCACATCACCAGCAGCATCAGGAAAAGTCCCAGCCTGGACTGGGTGACCAACAGGAGCTGGATTCCAGCTCTGGGGTCGGGAACGCTGGGATCAGGGTCAAAGGCAGAGGAACAGACAGGGTCCTCCTGGGACGTCGGCCATGGAAGGGAGAGAGTTGGCCCTTTGGTCCCTCAGCTTTGATACCCAGCGTGATGTGGGTGGGATGGAATCCCCTGTGGGTCAGTTTGGGGTCCCCTGTCCCGTCCCCTCCTCCCCACAGGGGTGACCCCTGGAGGCTTTTCTGCTTCCCACCCTCCGATGGGGCAAACCCCGCCATTCCCTGCCCTTGGCTGTTCCAGCCATGAGTATAACAAGGGTCTCTGGGCACCATCCCTGGGGTGGGCAGGGCTGAGCACCCCCAGAGGGAACAGTTTCTGAACAATTTTCTGTAATTGCAGAGTTTTGTTACTTAGAAGAGACCCAGCTAAAAAAAAAGTAAAATTTCTGAGCAGAAAATTGCTTCTGTTTTCCCTCCCTCAAACCAGGACAGGAGGTGACACCAGTGCCTCTGGCACGGTCCCAGTATGGCGGCTGCAGAGCCCGCACGGGGTGTGAGGACTCGGGTGGAATTCCCTCCTCTGCCTGAGAGAACCTCCACCCGCAGCTCCCAGCTCCCGGGAGAGCTCGGGAGGCTGATAGCTAACGAGGCAGGAAGGAAACCCCTGGTGGTCCATCCTATTAAAGCTGCAGCGCTTTGTACAGAATCATTAAGTATTAATTGGGCCAGAAAGAAGGCAGGGTGATGCTGTGGATAGCTGGGTTCCACACCTGCCTCCGATCACTGTTTAATTTTCTCCTGTTAAATAGCCTTTGGAGCTGGGACTTGGACCACTTGGAGTGGGATGGAATTACTGTCCATTGCTGGCACACCCAGGGACACAAGGGGGTGGCATGGGGACAAGGAGACTGTCACCCTTACACCAACCAAACTGGTAAGGCAGCACAGCACCCTCTGCATGCAGCAGCAGCACATAAAAACAGGGGTCTTGACCTTCCTGTCCCTCTGCCTGCAGCAGAGAGAGCTCATTTCCCACCTCCTGAGGCTGGGAATACCCCCCTTCCGACATCGTGGAGCTGTATAAATTGGGATATGAAATCAAAACTGAGCTCTGAAGTGCCCTGCAGACCCAGCTGGCCAGCAGGCACCACCTTGCACCAGGGAGACCATCCATACCGGTGCAGGCCCCCTGGGGCAGAGGTGATGGTTATTTACAGGTCCTTCCACCCCCTCAATGGATGGTTTCTGCCCTGCTGGGCTGGAGGGAGGCAGCAGCCAACTGTGCCCTCAGGGTTTTGTGCTAAATCCAATTGGAAAGAGATGCTCAGAAAAAGCCTGTTGGATTAGAGAAAATGACACCTCCCTGGCAGCACCAGCCCCAAACTCCACCCAAGTGTAATGTGGTATTTATGGGTTTTTTTTTTGTTTTGTCCCTAAGCAGCAAGTGCCCTGGGAGTATCACTGAGGTCACAGCAAAGGAAGGGGCAGCTTGATTCTAAAAAGGATGCTCCTTTCACTGCAGTTACAGGTAGGCAATTACCCCTGTGAAACAAAAACGAGAAGAAAATAATCCAGAAAACTCCATTAAGCCATTGCCATCCCAAAGGAAGACAAAACTTCCTCCTCCTTCGCTGCCAAGGGAGCAGCTCAGAAGTGCCCAGCTTTGCCAACCTCCCTTTCCTCTCTGAATTATTTCTCCTGGGGCTCAGGAGCTGCTTCAAGCACGACCTGCTCACAGGTAGAGCAAACTCCGGTTATCACTCCATGTTCCCTATCCAATCCCGCCCTTCCTAGCGGTTTCACTCCGAGAACTCTTAATGGACTTTGTAAAACACTATTTGTCCTCTGAGCTGAGACCAGAAGGACAGCAACCTCTCTGATCAACGTCCCCCAGGTTTCCAGGAGAACGTCTGCTGAAATCCCAAGGGCGGTTTTATGCTGTGAATTCAAAACACTTCTTTATTTTTAATAAGAAAGCTGTAGGACTTCCAATACTCATAAAGCATCGCTGCTCTGTAGGAGTTTGAAGTACAATTCGCCCTTCTTGCAGATGGAGATTGGAAGCACAGATTAAGGGGGGAAAAAAAAAACCCCAACCCAGCAAAGCAACCCCAAACAATGGCTAGGATAATGCTAGTGACAGAAGTCTGAATTTGAAAAGAGGAGATCCTTTGAAAGGGAAAGATAAATTGCATGACAGAGCAAATTGGGTTTCACTGAAATGATGTCTTCATTTATCATGTGGGCTTTCCTATGAACAGGCCAGAGAAGTGAGCAGGGTAGACGTGATCAAAATCGTTCCTGAGGTGTGGCAAGGAGACAGATCAGTGCCCAACACCTAGAACATCACCCAGAGTCAAACCCAAACGCTGTAAATAAGGGAATTTGATACATTTCTAGACCCAGGACCAGATCCTGCCCTGCCTAAAGGAAAAATGCTTGACCTAGCTCAGCTCCATCATCTAAGGGGCCAGGACTGCAACTGTGGTCACCCAGCAGATGTAGTTAGGTGTGCTGATTTTTGAGGATCTGCACTTAGGGCTTGGAGGAAGGTTCCTCCAGGCTCCATCCATCAGTACTGGTGTGCTAAACTCAACTGGGACCAACTGGCACAGGATGCCCTCTTCCTCCACAGGGGACCACGTAATCCAATTTATTACCTGTGTGCAGGTACAGAAACATCCTTTAGAACCTGATGTACCACCTGCCTGGAACCAAGGAGGCTGCTGCTCGGTTGATTGCCCAGTGAAGGACTCTGTCGCTGTAATGTAATCACTGCCATGTTGATAGAGAAGTGCAAATACTCTGCATCAGGTAACCAGTTCCCTCCATCTTCTTGGCACTGGTTTTTATTCTAAAGTAAATCAAAGGAGCGACTTAACCCACCTCTCGAATCTGAGAACGCAGTCACAATGCCTGGGGCAGAGGGGAGAAAGGGAATCTTAACCTTCCCCTTCCATCCCAAACGAGTTTTCTTAGCTTAATTGGCTTCATGTGGGTTTGTGCCCTTCCTGTTTTTCAACAACCAGCCAAAAGGAAACCTCTTCTGGCCTAAAATTAATGGTAAGTCACGGGTAATGAAAAATCTGTACTTCAGACACTCCCGCAATGAATGAAACGGCTTCACGGAGAAGGGTATAGAAGTAATAAACTTGTAATAAATGTCAGAAAGATGTGAGCCCTTTATTGGAAAAAACTTCATGTACTGCTTTTAACAACTGAAGCTGTCAGTTATATAAATGATAATGTGCATTGGGGGAAAGTAAGCTATAAATCCTTTATTTCTAAAATGAAATTTTATCAAACATGAAGAAATGGGTTGATGACAATATTAATTCTCTGGTAATGCCAAATATGCAGCCGGATATCAGTGTTTGGAAGTCAGAGCAGGAAGGATTTTCTCAGATATACATTTTTCTTTGCATCCCACAGTGCCGGTGTCCTTCCCACCCTCCCCACCCTCAAACTGAAAACAGTTCTGGAATAGCATTTTTACTGGCATTAGCTGGTACTGAGCAGAGCTTTGGGTGCCAGTTCCAGCGTGCAGGTGGTCAAACAGCGTGCAGGTGGTCAAACAGCAGGTGGTCAAACAGCCGGGTGTCACATCCAGAGGAACCTCGAGAAGAAAATCCTAGAATCATTCAGGTTGGAAGAGACCCTTGGGATCATCCAGTCCAACCATCAGCCCTACTCTACAAGTTCTCCCCTACACCAGATCCCCCAACACCACATCCAATCTACTCTGAAACACAGTCAGGGATGGGGACTCCACCCCCTCCCTGGGCAGCTGATTCCACTGACTGACCACTCTCTCTGGGAAAAACTTTTTCCTCATGGCCAGCCTAACCCTACCCTGCTGCAGCTTGCAGCCATTCCTTCTCCTTCTATCGCTCATTGCCCGTGAGAAGAGACCAGCACCAACCTCTCTGCAATGCCCTTTCAAGCAGTTGGAGAGAGGGATGAGGTCTCCCCTCAGCTTCCTCTTCCTCCAACTAAACAATCCCAACTCCCTCAATCCATCCTCATAAGCCTTATTCTCCAGGCCTCTCACCAGCTCCGTGTCCCTCCTCTGCACTCGCTCCAGCCCCTCCAGATCTCTCTTGTGCTGAGGTGCCCAGAACTGGACACCAGACTCAAGGGGTGGCCTCCCCAGTGCTGAGCACAGGGGGAGAATCCCCTCCCTGCTTCTGCTGGTCACACTATTCTTTATGCAAGCCAGGATGCCCTTGGCCTTCTTGGCCACCTGGGCACACTGCTGGCTCATGTTCAGCCCCTTGTCACCCAGCACCTCCAGGTCCTTTTCTGCCAGGCAGCTCCAGCCACACTGCCCCCAGCCTGTAGCGATGCATGGGGTTGGTGTGGCCCAAGGGCAGGACCTGGCCCAAGTGCAGGACCTACTCCGGCTCTTTACAACCCTGGCACAGGGGGGTTCACTGAGTAAATGCAGACCCTGGGGAGTTCAACACCAGCTTCTTCTTGGATCTGAAACGGAGCTCACTGAGGTTTGAGATTCCTTTTGGGTCCGTAGCTGCAGAAAGAGAAAGACCCAAATTCAGCGTAAAGCTTTAGACTCAGCTCTGTGTATGTTTTCCAGCTTTACTGAGCTTACTCATCTTCTTAAATTTGAAGCAGATTGATGCATCTAAATAAGAATCAAAACCTGGCGCAGTATTTATGCTAATGCCCTTATTTCAATTCCATTGCCAGAGAAATATCCTGCTCTTTAATTAAGAAAACAGAAGCAGAGGTGACTCCACAAAGACAGGACTAGGAAGAAGCAGCCTGAGCTTTACCCGTTCTAAATAAGGAAGGCGAGACATAGGCGGCTCCTAAGATGTGCAAGAGAAAAGGAAATTAAATCACAAAGCCCAGATGACATTTGTCTAAGGGTCCTGAAGAAACCTAAAGTCTGAAGCAACTGAACCGCTGCCAAATGCATGTCATTTATCCCTGCACACACCTGCTCTTTCAGAAGAGGGGACTGAGTGTCGGACCCTGCTTTAACAAACAAAGCTCCAAGATTTGTGTCCAAGACATAAAGGGAGCACGGGGCCTGAAGTATTTAAACGCAAGGGTATTTCAACCTTCTCGTGTAGGGCAGGGAAATTTACCTCAAAGGTTACCCCTCTTCTTTCCCCACGGCAGAACCGGGCCGTGTAGCGGCAGAGGAGGCCCGGGATTAAGCGAGGCCTTGGCTGCGGTGGCTCTGATGGTATAAACGACACCTCCCGGGGCTGGTGAACAGTTACACTTGCTTTACCTGCTGCTCCACACTGCAAAAGGCAATACAGCAAAAGCAATAAAATTGAGTAAGTGGAAAGAGGTAGGGGCTGCTATTACCTAAACAAGAATAAATGCATGACGGTGGAAGGCAGTAAACACGCACTAGCTGTCAGCCCGTTATCTATCAGCCCATTTTATTTCTATTAGGTGGTGGGAAAGAGTTCCATATTTTGTGTAATTATTGATGTAAAACTCGGATGAAAATGAATTGGCTTCTCCCTTCAGCCTTGTTTTCCTTTCTGCAGAAGATCATCCACAAGTCAAAGGATCTCTTCTAGGAAATAAATACATATAACTTTTTTTTTCTCCAGCCTCACCTGACAGAAAAAAGAACAAATTAAAAAAAAAAGGTTCCCTTCTGTCCTGAGAGATTGGTTAGAAGGTCGTGGTATCATGGAAGATATTCCAGTCCAGCTAGGAATACATTTTTTGGCACAACACTATATAAGTTTTAAATAATGCAACACAACATTTAAAAGCACTTGCCAAGAAAATGTGTTGGTTTTATTTAGGCACCGTTTAGTTCCAGCCTGTAAAAGCTGAGCAGACATGAACTTATGCAGGTCACACAGTCAACCCAGTGGTAACCAGTCTGACTGGGATACCACTAACCTGCCTGGAAAGCAAATATTCCTATTTTCCCTGGGAGGAAAAAAAACCACAAGTTCTATTAGGAAGAAAAAAAAAACCCCAACCCGAACCCCACAACCCTACAAAAAAGCATAGGGAAAGATGAGGATGAGTGGAGACATGGAGTGGCTTTTAAAGAGATGCTGAAATGACCCGGATGTTCCTTCAGCCCATAAAGCTGAGGGAGACTGAAGCCTGTGAAAGCATAAAAATGTGTATTAAGAGTGATTGCCCACCATTCCTCAGAATACATGACCAGAGGCCCACCCAGGCAGGATACCAAGCAGCAAGTACCCAGCTCACGTGGGGAAGCTGAGTTGCTTCTACACAAAATGTACAATTCATCTCAGAACCCTATGGCTCAAGCTGTTGTGGAAACCAAAAGTCGAACCAGATTGAAATAGATGTTAGCAGAGAGTCATAGAAGATCTGGAAATAGGTGTTGAACGTGGTGGTCTGAATGCAGCCCCCCCACTGGAAACTCCAGGCTGCTAATTGCTGGAGACACAGCCGGCTGAGGGAAGAACCAGCTCAGATTTTTCACCCTTTTCTGATACTGTTGTCCAAGCATCCCGTGTGGATCTCTGCCTTTCATTCCATCAGGTACGCCCACCCTTCTCTTACGTGACCCTCACTCTTGATGGAACACCGGCAGGGGCTGCCAGGGGAGGTGGTGGAATCTCCTCTGGAGACATTCCAACCCCTCATGACACGTTGCTGTGTGACCTGCTCTGGGTGTTCCTGCTCCGGCAGGGGGTTGGACTAGGTGAGCTTCCAAGGTCTCTTCCAATCCCTGAGATTCTGTGATACGTTAGGCATTATGGAGTTCTTATTTTCCTGAAGAATGGAATTCCATTTGCCGTGGTTACCGGCAAGTGGCCCACCCAGGGTTAAGTTATGGAACAGAAGCAGCTTTGGAGCAAACACCACACTCTCACACAAGCTGTACATTTCATAGAGTCATAGAATCATTTTGGTTGGTCTTGGAAGGCTCTGGGGAGACCTTAGAGCAGCCTTCCAGTATCTGAAGGGGCTACAGGAGAGCTGGGGAGGGACTCTTTGTCAGGGAGTGGAGTGACAGGATGAGGGGGAACAGCTTTGAATTGAAAAAGGGGAGATTTAGAATGAATACCAGAAAGAAGTTCTTTGGTGTGAGGGTGGTGAGAGCCTGGCCCAGGTTGCCCCGAGAAGCTGTGGCTGCCCCATCCCTGGAAGGGTTCAAGGCCAGGTTGGAGGGGGCTTGGAGCCACCTGGTCTGGTGGGAGGTGTCCCTGCCCAGGACAGAGGGTGGGACTGGATGATCTTCAAGGTCCCTTCCAACTCTGCCCATTCTGTGATTCTATGCAAAGGAAATAACCACTATTACAGAGGAATCTAGTTCTGAACAACTAGAATGGGGAAAAAAATATGAAGTATAAAATTGTTTTGATGCAGAAAATATCATTTTATACTAGTTTAAAGATCGGTACAGTTGTGCTGTCAGGAGCTTGTTGAAAATAAGTATCTTAGTAACGTTTGGAGGTTTGTTATTCTCCTGAATAAAGACAGCAGTTGTCTATTACATGAACTAGGAGTGCATGTTTCTGCTCTGGCAGTGCACGGTTACCAGATGGGTGGCAAAAAAGAGTCCTTCCATGAGACTAACCTGCTCTGGAGTAACTTTCCACCGCTCTTTCAAACAGGCAGAATCTAACACAGCGTTAGGACTGGCTGAATAACACAGTCACTGAATTAGCCTGTTTTAAACCCTTAGTTTTAAGGGTGCTGAACCCAGGGAATTGCTGTTTCCTTCCACCACGACAGCTCACGTTTTCCTACTTGGAGCAAATATCCCACTGCTAGTATTAAAAAGGAACGGAGAAAGAACACTTTGCCACTCACACAGGTGGCTTCCACTCCTGCTTCTTAACATACTTTACAGGAAAACAATTAATGGTTAGGAGGCCCGTGTGAGGTTAGAGATAAGCAAGCTGCAATGCAGAGGAGTTGCCTGGCTCATCCTCAGAGAAGCACAGAACTGTGGATTTCCAGCCTTGTGCTCCAGCGCCGGACTGAGATCTCGGCTTTGCTACCTTAGGAACCATTTAATACTTTAAAGGCTGTACATCATGTAGATTGAACAGGCTGTGTAGCCCAAAGAGACGTTAAAAAATTCCGAGCAATCTTTCATGTTTTGAGAAGAAAAACAAAGGCCATCAAATCATTTATGTATACCTTATTTTAGAACATACTGAAAGCTGCTTTTATTAATTATGTTGTAAGGGGAACGAGAAATACCAAGTGCTACGCTGCCTCTCATCTTTATACCAAAGCAGCCAGCTTATGCTGTCAGTTTTCAGGGTCAGAAAGAAGATGGGAAGAGGGGAAAGGAGTGACTGACCTCGACTTGCTTCACCAAAACACAGAACTTCCCGGTCCTTTTATCCGCTGCCCAGGGAGAGAAAAGTTCAGGCCTGTGCGGCCCCTGCCTGGCTGGGCAGGTAAAGAGGATGGACAGCTCGTTTGCTTTCCTGCTCTAAGGAGCGAGGGTTCCCTCACAAAAGTAAAAAAGCAATAAAACTCTGAAAAACGTACTGCCCCTTTGGATACAAGGCCCTTATGAGTTGAAAAGAAACCCACCATCTTCCCTAACGTGCATGAGAGCACTCCCCTGCTCGGACCAAATGGCTCCTTGGAAGAGGTGGCAGGAGCCTTCTCTGGATTTTACCTGAGGAACGGCGAAAAACATCTGCTTTGGGGCACGTGTTTCAACAAAGATTACTGTATTTATTAATCTATTTTTAAGTGGAGAAATACAGCATTTTGAGATGCAACTGTAACTTACTGCAGGTTCCGATATCTGGGGCTCGGAATGGAGGGTAAGAATGGCTTGACACATCCACGTAGCTTCCCCTCGGTACAGAGAAACTCTATGATAATTGAGGGATGGTGCATATTCTCGTGGTTTTCACCCCGTTTTCTCCACGCTTCCACCCGCTGGTGACTAACAAGCTAATGGGGAACGCACTGGGGAGGAGGACAGGCTGGGAAGGGCCTGGAGAGCGGCCACCCGGGTACGGCAGGTGCTCAGAGCCCAGGGAGGGCAACCATTTTCTCCAGGAAGCCACCCCAAATTAGGGGTGTCCCTGGATGGACGGGCACATGTGGGTGGATCTCATCACAGTGGGGACCTGGCAGCACTGCCTGCTCCCCTCAGCGTCCCCGTCTGCCTTCCACCATCTCCCCTCAGCACCCTTGCCCTCCTTCCACCATTCTCCCCTCAATAAACCTGCCTACCTCCCACCATCTCCCCTCAGCACCCCTTTCTGCCTCCCACCATCTCCCCTCAGCACCCCTTTCCGCCCTCCACCATCTCCCCTCAGAGCTCCTGCCCGCTTCCCACCCTCTCCCCTT
>VZTM01001438.1:213364-231710 GCA_013400555.1 Jacana jacana
TTTTCCCCCCTCAGCAGGGTATTTTTCCCCCCCTCAGTAGGGTATTTTCCCCCCTCAATACTGTTAGTTTAAAGGAAGAGAGGAGGAGGAGCTCTGGTTGTAGTTTGGTGCCGTGCAGGGATATTGGGGGGATCGTCTCTGTGGACATGCCCAGCTGTACCCAGTGCTACTCAGTCAAACCTGCACTGTAACACACCCCTGCAAATAGCAGGTTGTCAGGAGCAGGCGTTTTTGCCGTTCAGCTGCGGAGCATCATGCCCATGACGTGAGCTCCTTAACTGCAGTAATAACCCTGATGCCATTTGGGAGCAGGGCTCCATCCCTTCTTCTCTGGGGAAAGCAAGCGCAGGTACTGCCGGGGCGTGCTTGGCTCTATTTTCTCTTCCTCTACCACTATCCTCATCCTGGTCAAAGCTCTTCTAGCGTGCAGAAAGACCTGTTTAAGTGTGTGCTGGGCAGGAGGCAGAAAGAGGCCTCCTTTTCCTCCTGAGAGACAGGGTGCTGGTGGGATTCCTGGCCGTTCCGTTATCCTGCTGGGAACTGCCCAGTGCATCCCCTCCACCGCTCCTGGTCCCACATAGCTCTCAGGCACCTCCAGGAGCCAGGAACCACCTACAGCAGAAGAGGGGAAAAAAAAAAAAGCATCTCTTCTCCTCCCCTCCAGAGAGCAAGCCCCAAACTGGGGGCAGCTCGGGGGTGGCTTTCGGCAGAGACTGGTACCCAGGGGAGCAGCCCCCTCGGTTGCTAAGCAACCGCTGCCTGATGCTGCAGCGCAGTTCTCTGTAGATGCATGCAGATGTGGCCACATCTGGCGAAGGAAGGAGGTGTAGCCGTTCCTCTTCCCGTCCTGTGCCTCTTCCTATAGTGCACGGGAGATTAAGCTGCATTTTTATCAGGCCCTGGCTCCTGTAGGCACTTCATTAAGCTTTTACAGCTCACATGAACATCAATACTGGCTTGAAAAATGCTGCTCAGCTCTGGTTTCCATTTCATTCGTTAAGAAATGGGCTGTTTTGTTTTGAAATGATACTTTCATTAGTCATTCGTGGTGTTCCTGGGGGCACAGATGGGTAACACAAGGTGCTGTGCACAGGTTGCAGTCTCGCCGGTTTGGGAGGTCAGATTGATGTCGGAGGAGTTCTGATCTTCATCTACAGCCCTAGGGTGTAGAGGGACTCTGAACTGGGAAAAGTGCTGAGTGATAAACCGGGCAATTTGCTGATCTTCTTGGGGGGAACTTCTGTAAACAGTTTATTTCTGTCTTGCTGGAGGATTAGGACAGTTAATTACCACTGAGCCTGAGGAGTGGCAACAGATTAAGGGGCCGTTCAAGGATGTGCTGATACTGATTTAGCAAAACTGCCCATTTGAAAACGTGTAGGGATAAAATTCCATGAAGTTTCTTCTGAATGTAGGTTGGTTTTTTGTTTTTACATAGAATCATAGAATCATTTACGTTGGAAGAGACCCCTGGGATCATCAAGTCCAACCATCAGCCCTACTCTACAAGTTCTCCCCTACACCAGGTCCCTCAACACCACATCTCATCCACTCTGAAACACAGTCAGGGATGGGGACTCCACCCCCTCCCTGGGCAGCCCAGTCCAGGCTCTGACCACTCTTGCTGGAAAGAGTTCTTGCCTCATGTCCAGCCTAACCCTACCCTGCTGCAGCTTGCAGCCATTCCCTCTCCTTCTATCGCTCATTGCCCGTGAGAAGAGACCANGGATGGTGCTGTGGCTGTGGGTCCCTGAGGAACTGAAATATTGTTCGTTCTGTGCATGGCTTGGCTGGTGTGCAGTGAATAGGGCTCGGGGCATTCTGGTGAGGTACAAGAGCAAATGCTGAACAATTGCTGCATTTTACCAGACCAGACCTGCTTTGTGCACCCGGCGGGGGTGGGCTCTGCGGAGGGTTGTTGGTTTGTTTTGGTTTTTTGAAGTACATGAGAAAGGCAAATCAGGGCTTTGCAGCTACCTTTTAACTCTGCCAGCTTTCCCAGCTTGGATTTGCAACCTCCACAACATCCTCTTTACCACAGCGTTTTATTGTGGCAGTTTTAGGAAAGGCTGGCATTGCAGAGGATTTCTAAATTTGCATACTGTTTTCTATTATAAACCCTGCTTTTACTGCTTTATAACACTGCCAAACTGCAGGGGTTTGGGGGCAGGAGTTTCCCTTGCTTTGTTGCCGCTAGATACGGTTTTAAAATGAGCTTTATTCTTAGAAGTGGTAGCTCAAATCCCCAGCATATTTACCTTCCTCCTCTTCCCCAAAACCTTGTTACTCTCTATTTTAGTGAAAATCCATATTCTTTGAGAAGCTTTGGCTCTTCTGAGATTTGGAGGAGAGGCATTAGGTTCTAAGAACGGCCGGAGACGGTGCAAAAGTGAACATTCAGGGAAAGGGAAGGAAGGGAGAGGGGAGATTCTTCCATCTTGAAACAGAGAGAGGTTAAAAAAAAACCCCACCAAAACTCCAAATTATAAACTTTGGTTGTATTAAAAAAATCTTTCTATCTGAAGCTATATTTTTTCCAAGTTAAAACTCAAGCGCTTGACTGAAGAGAAGTAGATCAATTGGCCTACCTTGGTGCTGCATGTGCATCCCTTTGCTATTGGATACGCATGGATTTTTGCTAATTGCAGTTTTCCAAATGAGTCTTGGTTGAAATCTAAGCTAATTTGAGGATGGTGGTGAGGTTGGGTGGAGCCTGGGAATTCTTGGGCAAGAGCTGGGAGCAGTTTAAGCTCAGCGGTGCCTGATGATACCTGGTTCTGGTTTCTACCTGGCTATGTGTTTGCCTGGAGAAGGGGCTGAGGTGGTCAGGGAGGAGGGTGGCTTTCAGCAGAAGACCACACAGAAGACAAGTGGTCCTTCTTCAACCGCTTCATCTTCATTCCTCATCTCGTGTGAATCAACGGGATGGTCCCAGCAGGTCCCACCAAGGACCGAGCCAGCCACTTGGTGGGTGGGACTGAGCCTCCCCTGTGTGTCTTTGGATGCTCCTTCCCACCCCAGATAGAGAGCTCTTGTAGCAGGAGATTCCAGCTTGCGTTCCAAGAAAAAAACAGTAATAATGGAATCCTCCTTAGCTGCTTCATGCTTATGGCCGGGTCAGATCTCCTCCAGCCATGTCTGGGTTCATTTCATAGAATCACAGAATCATTTAGGTTGGAAGAGACCCCTGGGATCATCAAGTCCAACCATCAGCCCTACTCTACAAGTTCTCCCCTACACCAGATCCCTCAACACCACATCTAATCTGCTCTTAAACACAGTCAGGGAGGGTGACTCCACCACCTCCCTGGGCAAATGTAGAGAAACTGGCTGATTTTTCTCTGGGTGATGAAATACTTAATTTAATTTCTTGCTTACAAAAACCCCAAAATTGTAGGGCAGGAAGAGTGGAATGCTCATTTCTTTGCCACTAGTTATCCTCACGCGTAGCAAAGCAACCCAGGACTAGATTATTTGGGTAGAGCTTGAGGTCGAAAGCATTTGGAGTCCTCAGCAAAGCAGAGACATGGAGCTGTTGGAGCGGGGCCAGAGGAGGCTGGGAGGACAGGCTGGGAGATGCTGGGAGGACAGGCTGAGAGAGCTGGAGAGGTTCAGCCTGGAGAAGAGAAGGCTCCAGGGAGACCTTCCAGTCCCTCCGGAGGCTCCAGGAAAGCTGGGGAGGGACTCTGGATGAGGGAGGGGAGCCCTAGGAGGAGGGGAAAGGGTTTGACACCAAAAGAGGGGAGATGGAGCTGAGCTGTGGGGAAGAACTTCTTTGGTGTGAGGGTGGTGAGAGCCTGGCCCAGGTTGCCCCGAGAAGCTGTGGCTGCCCCATCCCTGGAGGGGTTCAAGGGCAGGTTGGAGGGGGCTTGGAGCCACCTGGTCTGATGAGAGATGTCCCTGCCCTGGGCAGGGGATTGAAGTAGATGGTCTTAAGTTCCCTTCCATCTCTAACCAATCTATGACTCCATGATGATTCTATGAACATCAGCTGGCCCATTTGCCAGGAGAGCTTTGAGTCCCTTCCAGCCCCGCAAGGGGCTCCAGGAAAGCTGGACCTTTGATTCCACTCAACACTAAAAAAAAAAAAACAGTTCCAGCCACCAGTTTCTCCATCTCAGGTGACAGAGACTGTGTGGGGAGAGTGACAGCTCTTCTATCCTTTTTTTTTTTTTTTTTTCTCTAATAAAGATCTGTTTGTTTTTCCTTTGTAATTTTCTTCCGATAATTAAACTGTTCCTGTTGACGAGCATGAAAATGAATTGTGCTAACCTGAAATGAGTATCCCCCAGCCCTTGAAATTTCAAATCAAGTGGCTGTGAATCTCTTCAGCAACAAAAAAGAGCTATTGGTTGTGTTTGTATTTAAGACAGATGGAAAACTTTATTAATGATTACATAGTAAAACAGCGCTTCGAGAATAATTGGAAAAAAATGTGTTTGAATCAAAATGTCTCTTCCATCTCATTGGTACAAATGAACTAAAATTAAATCTTATTCTATTTGGGAACTGTTGAAAGTGGAAATCCATTGTCCTAGAAAGCAATGGGGCAGGGTGTGTGGCAAGAGTGCCAGGATGAGGAGAGAACGCCGGGCCAGGAGTGAGTTAAACCGGGCAAGGTACCAGTTGGGATGCTCCTGGATTGAAAAGCTGAGGGGTCTTGTAGAATTAAGCTGGAAAAAGTATATAAAATTGAGTTTCATTAAGGTCATAGAATCATTGAGGTTGGAAGAGACCCTTGGGATCATCCAGTCCAACCATCAGCCCCACTCTACAAGTTCTCCCCTACACCAGATCCCTCAACACCACATCCAATCTACTCTGAAACACAGTCAGGGATGGGGACTCCACCCCCTCCCTGGGCAGCTGATTCCACTGACTGACCACTCTCTCTGGGAAAAACTTTTTCCTCATGGCCAGCCTAACCCTACCCTGCTGCAGCTTGCAGCCATTCCCTCCAGGCTGGAAGGGACCTCTAGGGTCATCTAGTCTCACCTCCCCGCAGTCAGCAGGGACACCCCCAACTACACCAGGTTGCCCAGGGCCTCCTCCAGCCGCCTCTTTAGGATCTCCAGGGAAGGGGCCTCAACCACCTCCCTGGGCAACCTGTTCCAGTGCTCCACCACCCTCATGGTAAAGAACCCATTCCTCATATCCAATCTAAAGCTGCTCTTCGAGGTAGGTAGGTTGAAACGCAGACAAATCTTATGAGAGCTTTCTAAAAACCAGGATAAACTTCTTTATGTACTAGAAAAGATGGTCAGGTGACAAGGACTTTCTTCTGTTTCCTTTTCTAGGCACTTGGAAAGTTCTCCAGCAGTGTGGTGCTTTGGGAGTATGGCTGAGGCAGAGCTCCCCGCTTTGACATGGAGCACAGCTTGTAAGGGTGAGGTTTAAATACAGTCACCAAACCTGCTCACAGGGTCATCATGGGCCTCACACGTAGCTTTTGTTGACCAAACTGTCCTCTTTTAGGCAAGAGCCTGCATATGCAGGTGGGTGACACGAGTGTTCATTTTTGCAAGGCATTTTTGGTGGTATGAGGTGGTGGTCAACACTGGTCTGCCAGCTGAAATGGATTGCTTTTTGTGTTCAGAGGCTGTATATAAAATAGCATTATAAACACGTTAGTAAAGGAAAATGCAAGTTTTAGTTTTCTTCTTTGTGTTAATGGGTCTGTTAATCTAATGTTCAATAAAATGACAAATATCGGTTAGAGCTGTCTACTTTGGTGGGTTGGGTTTTTTTCTGTTAGACTGCATTAAAGGGAGACATATATATACACATATAGATATATTTATATATTTATATATTTATATATATATGATGATAGTGATGGTGATGTGTGTTTCCAAATGAAGTTATGTAGATTGCCCAAATGGTTGGTATTCCCAGAAGGCTGGTAGAACCCAGGAGGTACCTGTGTGTTTGGAAGGAAACAAGATACTTCAAACATCTCTCCAATTTTTTATTTCCCTTCAGTCTGTCTGTTCCTGTTAGTTAATCTGGACCTTTTTTAATTGCTCGCAGGGGGATGCTCGTCTCTGCTTCCGCGCTGGATTTTGCCGGTGGGGGTCTGATCCCTCTCTGCAGCCGCTGCCTCTCCTCAGCCTTTGAGCTGGAACCCAAGTAAAATGAGGAGATTTGTTTACTGCAAGGTGGTTCTGGCCACTTCGCTCTTATGGGTGCTCGTGGACGTCTTCTTACTCCTCTACTTCAGTGAGTGCAATAAATGTGATGACAAGAAAGAGAGGTCTCTGCTGCCTGCTCTGAGGGGTAAGTGCCAGGTCGAAGCCAGCTTTGAAGCTCGGATATCGTTGTTTTTTTCCAAGAGTATTTGTCCTCAAATATGTTTTTCTGTACTTTCTGAACTATTTTTCCTATTCAAACAGACAAAATACCAGGATATAAGTTACTCTGTTTCTGCTCTGGTGGTTTCTCAATTAGTGATCTTAGTGTTTGACCTTTGCCAGAACACAGCCTGAGTTTTGGATGTTTTCTTCAGCAATGCTAATATAAAATGTCTCCAATCTGTGGAAAACCAAAGTCAACGTTAAGAGCCTCTTTTATTGAAAGTCATTTGACCTATGAGAGAATTGTTGCTCCATTTCCCTTTCTGTTTTCAATTGTGAAAGGTACTTAATTGCAAGCTTGCTTTTAAACTCTTAACTCTGGCTGAAACAATCTTTTTGGAAGATGAATTCTTTCTACTGCGTGAAAACATGAGGATGAGGTCTCAAATGCAGATGGGGCCGAGGTTCTGCTCTCTGTCTGGGTATTTTAGAGATGTCACTTAGTAAAAGGGAGTCTGTGAAAACTGAACCTTGGCAGATAGTACCAGTTTTTGAGTTTGTAATTGGTGGTTTTTGGAGTGGTTGCTCCCAGGAGAGATGGTGAGCTGCTCTGTGTCCAACCCCCGTGGGCCGTGATGGGGTGCTGGCAATGGGCTCGACCCTAACCTCTTGAAACTGTCCCGGTGACTCCTGAACAATGGCTTCCTGGCTTGCATAAAGAATAGTGTGACCAGCAGAAGCAGGGAGGTGATTGTCCCCCTGTGCTCAGCACTGGGGAGGCCGCACCTTGAGTCTGGTGTCCAGTTCTGGGCACCTCAGCACAAGAGAGATCTGGAGGTGCTGGAGCAAGTGCAGAGGAGGGACATGGAGCTGGTGAGAGGCTTGGAGAATAAGGCTTATGAGGATCGATTGAGGGAGTTGGGATTGTTTAGTTTGAGGAAGAGGAGGCTGAGGGGAGACCTCATCCCTCTCTACAACTGCTTGAAAGGGCATTGCAGAGAGGTTGGTGCTGGTCTCTTCTCACGGGCAATGAGCGATAGAAGGAGAGGGAATGGCTGCAAGCTGCAGCAGGGTAGGGTTAGGCTGGCCATGAGGAAAAAGTTTTTCCCAGAGAGAGTGGTCAGTCAGTGGAATCAGCTGCCCAGGGAGGGGGTGGAGGCCCCATCCCTGACTGTGCTTCAGAGTAGATTGGATGTGGTGTTGAGGGATCTGGTGTAGGGGAGAACTTGTAGAGTAGGGCTGATGGTTGGACTGGATGATCCCAAGGGTCTCTTCCAACCTAAATGATTCTATGATTCTGTGACTCTATGAATGCAGTTCAAACTATGAATCTCTGGGAAGTTAACATCTGTGGGGAATGAAGCAGGTAGCATTCAGCATATGGAAGAAGAAAGATACTTCCTAATAGTGCTGAAACAAGGCTGATTTTAACTAGTGCAGCTGCTTTGGTGACATATTGACTGTTGACAATACACAAAAACTGCTTCTGAGGCTGTTGCTTTTCACCATCACCATATGTTAGACCTCTGATCCTCAGCTCAGTCCGCAGGGTAAGTTGTTCTGGTACTCTCAAAGGCCTTTTGGGGTTATGGTTCAGTCAAGTTGATAACTTTGCAATAATCTGAAACAAAAATACCATTCAGTGATGGGTTTGTTGCTCGGCAGTCCTTGCTCAAAGTGGATTAGGAAGACTTTGCTTCGACCTTCCAGTCATGTAAATAGCTACATGATATTAAACCTATATATAATATATAGACTCTAAAACTATTTTAGGCTGAACATTAGGAAAAAAAATCTTCCCAGAAAGAGTGGTCAGAGACTGGAATAGACTGCCCAGGGAGGGGGTGGAGTGGATGTGTTTCAGAGTAGATTGGATGTGGTGTTGAGGGATCTGGTGTAGGGGGGAACTTGTAGAGTGGGGCTGATGGTTGGACTCCATGATCCCAAGAGTCTCTGCCAACCTCAATGATTCTATAATATTGCTTGTTGTGGTAGGTGGATTTTTTTTCCTCTATAATTGAGTTACTATATTTTTTAAACAAATACTAGGCAAGAATCTGGTGTATTATGAATAAACCAGCCCGTTTTTTATACTCTCAGCTGCAGAAAAGTGATCACAGATTGTTTTTGAGGCGTGCATTGGAATTTTCTCAAAACTGGTTACACTGGTTACAAAAGCCAATGGTATAGAATTTAAAAACACGTCTTTCACTCTTCTGCTGGGTGACAGATGGACTTAAATTACAACAGCTCTGGTAAACAAGAGTCACTGCACGTTCTCATTTGGAAAGATTTTGCTTTTAGGAAAATGCTGCTCAGTAGATGAGGGCTGTTAATTCGCTCAGCAGAGGCTCGCATGGGTAATTGCAGCAAACCCGTGTTTCCTCCTCGGCAGTTAGAGCCCCAGGTTCCTGCCTGGGTAAGAGTCTGGGGGTCTGTGCTGGTGTAGCCACGGACTCAAAATCCCATACGGACCAGTCCAGACCAGTATCTGTGCTCTGGAATGAAACCTGTGTTGCAGTCCACTCGATTCAAAAGTAATTTATCTGACTCTTGTTGGTTTTTGGTTTATTTTCCTAAATATTTCTTGTTGGTTTAGGTGGTTACACAGTGACATGGCAACACATGTCTTTGGAAATTAAATAAAAACACCTCCAGGGTAATTCTTTGATTTGTTATAGAGATTTGGCCAAATGGCTTCATTCATTTTAGGGAGGTGATTGTCCCCCTGTGCTCAGCACTGGGGAGGCCACCCCTTGAGTCTGGTGTCCAGTTCTGGGCACCTCAGCACAAGAGAGATCTGGAGGGGCTGGAGCGAGTGCAGAGGAGGGACACGGAGCTGGTGAGAGGCCTGGAGAATAAGGGTTATGAGGATGGATTGAGGGAGTTGGGATTGTTTAGTTTGAGGAAGAGGAAGCTGAGGGGAGACCTCATCCCTCTCTACAACTGCTTGAAAGGGCATTGGAGAGAGGTTGGTGCTGGTCTCTTCTCCCGGGCAATGAGCGATAGAAGGAGAGGGAATGGCTGCAAGCTGCAGCAGGGTAGGGTTAGGCTGGACATGAGGAAAAAGTTTTTCCCAGAGAGAGTGGTCAGTCAGTGGAATCAGCTGCCCAGGGAAGTGGTGGAGTCCCCATCCCTGACTGTGTTTCAGAGTAGATTGGATGTGGTGTTGAGGGATCTGGTGTAGGGGAGAGCTTGTAGAGTGGGGCTGATGGTTGGACTGGATGATCCCAAGGGTCTCTTCCAACCTAAATGATTCTATGATTCATGATTCTATGATTTCTGCTGAAATTATGTGTGTTCTGGTGGAGTGTAGAGTATTAGACTTTTAGTCTATTGTTTTGGGCTACTTTTGTATCTCCCAGTCCAGCAGGCTGCTGCCAAACACCTCTTTGCAGTCAGTGCCCTGGGCTGTTGTGATGGAAATGACACAGTGCCCCTTTTTTTGCTGTAAAGTGCCTTTGCGGGCACCATGGCCTCTCTGTTATTAATAGCGTGTTTGTCAGTCCCCAAATGCCTCTAATTGAGGATGCAGATCATCTGTGAACTCAAAAAGCAACATAATTATGGTATTTCCACAAGGATATTAAAAAAAAAAAAAAAAGACACAAGAAGAATCAATATTCTAATAGAAATTTAAATGAGAAATGGTCATCCGGTGCGTGGAGTCACATAATCCATCACCCTCCTCGTTAATTAGAAAGGAGAGATTCCAGTTAAGCAGAATGGGGTGTTTAGAGGTGAAATTGGTAAAATTTCTGTGTCTTTTTCAGTCGTAATTACAGCATATGTCCAGAAGGACAGGGAACTGCTGGAGAGGGGACAGCAGAGGGCCACCAAGGTGATGAGGGGCCTGGAGCATCTTGCTGCTGAGGAACTTGGGTCTGTTGAGTCTGGAGAAGAGAAGGCTGAGGGGGGGGGGATCTGATCAACACCCAGAAATCCTTCAAGGGTGGCTGTCAGGAGGATGGGGCCAGGCTTTTTCCAGGGGTGCCCAGGGACAGGACAAGAGGGAACGGGCACAAACTGGAACATAAGAAGTTCCATCTCAACATGAGGAGGAACTTCTTTGCTGTGAGGGTGTCAGAACCCTGGCAGGGGCTGCCCAGAGAGGTGGTGGAGTCTCCTTCTCTGGAGACATTCCGACCCCTCCTGGATACGTTCCTGTGGGACCTGCTCTGGGTGGACCTGCTGTGGCAGGGGGTTGGAGGAGATGATCTCCAGAGGTCCCTTCCAACGCTGACCATTTTGTGAAATGAGTTGAACAGCTTCACAAATGGTGTATATTCCTGGAGCTGGAGTTATTTGCCTACACACGTCATAATAAAACAGGTGCTGAGAGATGACCCGAAGTTCCCAGCCTGGTTGGGACCAGGGGACAGAGACACCACCCACAGGTGTTGGGTGCCAGCAAAGGGGTCCTAGTCACAGAACCATAAAATGGTTGGGGTTGGAAGGGACCTTAAAGCTCACCCAGTGCCACCCCCTGTCCTGGGCAGGGACACCTCCCACCACACCAGGTGGCTCCAAGCCCCCTCCAACCTGGCCTTGAACCCCTCCAGGGATGGGGCAGCCACAGCTTCTCTGGGCAGCCTGGGCCAGGCTCTCACCACCCTCACACCAAAGAACTTCTTCCCCACATCTCAGCTCCATCTCCCCTCTTTCAGTGTCAAACCCTTGCCCCTCCTCCTAGGGCTCCCCTCCTTCATCAAGAGTCCCTTCCCAGCTTTCCGCAAGGGAAAAATCCCTTGGGGCACTGGAAGGGGATGGAAGTTCTCTCCAGAGTCTTCTCTTCTCCAGGCTGAGCCCACCCCAACCCTTGCAGCCCATCCTCCCGGCATAGGGGCTCCCAGCATCTCCATGACCCTCCTCTGGTCCCGCTCCAACAGGTCCATGCTGAAAGGGGCAGTGTCTCTCCTTGGGCTGCTGTTGATGGGAGGAGGAACGTAACTCTGAAACAAGTAAAGGTCTCGTATCTCTTGGTCTGTCTTGTTCTATGTATGGCTTTCCATCCCTGATCTCAAATACTCTTGGAGAATTGTATCGTCCCCCAAGGTTCTGTCATGCCAGGAGGGTGTTTGGGCTCTTGTGCTTGAGGCAGACATTGGGAGAGGGAGCTTCTAAGTTCATCTCTGGGCATCTTGTTGGGAAAAACACACCCTGGAGTCAAAGTGTGCTTTTTTGTGCCCTTGTTTTAGTGTTTGACCTTCTTCCATGGCTAAGGCATTTGGAATGGAATCGGTTTTTAGTGCAGAAAACCCTCTAATCTTCCATTTCACATTCAAACCATTGCAGTTAAATTTAGTTTTGGCTGTTTGGAAAAGCTGTCTTTTGAAGACAGTTGTTGTTGGCAGTTTTTTGTCCAGATTAAGAGTAAAATATGTAGTGAGCTTGGGGGAAGGCAAATATTGCTCTCTAAATAATCAAATGGGGAGCATCTGCCGTGACTGAAACAGTGGTTTGGAAGGAAGCGTGATTAATTAAAACGAGCCTGTATGAGTGATGAGATGAAATTGGAATTCCCAGCTCCTGTCTGGCCACATGAGTAAGGCCTTTCCCGCAGGTTGGGGATGTCACCCCACGGCACAGTGTGCGCTTCGGCTTTCCATGAAGCGGTGACAAACCTTTAAGAGCATTTTGGTGGCTGATGCTTCCATGCAGGCTTTTGTTTCTGGGGTGTTAACTCCGTTCTCAAGTGCTAAAAAAAAGGAGTTGTCATAAAATTGATAGAAATTTACTAAAATGCTCCTTGGAAGAAGACTCGGAGGAAGAGGAAAGGTCCTTTATTCGAACCTTGTACTTCTGTATTTTGTTTTAAACGAGCAAAGGTCTGTATTAGGATCATACAATGCAAGTGAATTCGATGCTGAAATAGAAGTTTGGGGTTATGGCCAAGTTTAGAAAAGAAGGCATTCATTTTGGTGGTTTCCATGGGAACGTGTTTATCTGTCGCATTACTGTAGGCATTGGGCTCTCAGCAGTAACAATGGCAGCAAATATTTTTAATAGCCTGCCATAAAGATTTAATAGGCACATGGATGAGTATGTACATTGCCCTGAAATCTTGTCACAAATTTGTTGACAAATAAAGTTGAAAGTGCTGATTTGGATATTGTGACAACACACGAGGTTTATTTATAGGCCCTCATCACGCAGTTCAAGGAGAAAGCCTTCCTGAAGCTTGAGGGGAAAGAAGGCGTCCTCTTCTGATTGCAAACTTCCAGAAATAATAGAGAAATGGGAGCTGTTTGTCTGAGGGACTTGGTGCTCCCGGGTTTGGATGCACAAGCTCCAGCCAGAAAATGTCCTGTTTTCTAGGACTCTGTGGACTCCCGTCTTGGGGTGAATTGAGAGATGTTTCTTACCATAGTGGGATCTGGTGTAGGGGAGAACTTGTAGAGTAGGGCTGATGGTTGGACTGGATGATCCCAAGGGTCTCTTCCAACCTGAATGATTCTATGATTCTATGCTGTTGTTGATGCTTATGCAGAGTACAACAGAAGAGAGATCTGGAGGGGCTGGAGCGAGTGCAGAGGAGGGACATGGAGCTGGGGAAGGGCCTGGAGAGAAAATCTGATGAGGAGCCATTTAGGGAGATGGGACCTTTGAGTTGGAGGAAGAGGAGGCTGACGGGAGACCTCATCACTCTATACAGCTGCTGGAACAGACATTGTGGAGAGGTTGGGGCTGGTCTCTTCTCATGGGCAGTTAGTAATAGAAGGAGAGGGAATGGCTGCAAGCTGCAGCCGGGTAGGGTTAGGCTGGACATGAGGCAAGAGTTTTTCCCAGCAAGAGTGGTCAGAGCCTGGACTGGGCTGCCCAGGGAGGGGGTGGAGTCCCCATCCCTGACTGTGTTTCAGAGTGGATGAGATGTGGTGTTGAGGGATCTGGTGTAGGGGAGAGCTTTGTAGAGTGGGGCTGATGGTTGGACTGGATGATCCCAAGGGTCTCTTCCCACCTGAATGGGTCTATACTTTGCTATAAAAGTAGAGTAGGAGGGAAACGATGTTCTCCCGAGTCTGTGTGCTCCCATGGAAGTCTGATTGCACAAAGCACGATTCTCACGTTTTTGTCTTGCTTTCCCAATCATTTTTGTATGGATGGGTCATTATCTCCAGGTTTATTGTTGAAAGTATTTAACCTAAGAAATATTTAGTGAGAAAACACCGAATAGTGCTGTGTGAGGGCCCTTGTACCTCACGGACAGTGTCACCCAGCCTTACGTTTACAAGCTGCTTAAAGCCAAGTTCTTGTGAAGGCCCTGCCCTCTCGCTCATCCCCCCTGCTCTCCCACCCAAGGAGAGCTGCTCTACAACCTGAAAGGTTTAGGATTATCTCTTTTTTTTTTCTCCCCCCATTGCATTTATACTGCTCAAGGACTTCATGTACCAACTTTAGAGGTTTGGCGAAGGGGAAAAAATTGTCATCGCTTATGTTTGTGGTGGTTTTGAGCTACTGGTAGCAGAGGTCTGTGGTTAAAATGAAATAAAATCCATGAAACCTTCTAAATAATAAGAAAATTTGTCAATTGAAGGTTGGTAGGAATAAATGATATTACCTTTATTATACTTCACTGACATTCATCATACCTTCCCTATCCTCAGCATTTGTCTCTCTAAGCAGCTGCTCTCTTAGAAACCAATGGGGAAACCTTGGAGGTGCTGTTGAGGAAAACTTTTAGACATATTTGAGACCAAGTCTCAAGACAAGGGTCAAGGTCTCAAGACAAACTTCAGACCCCGTCTGGAATATGGTGTCCAGTTCTGGGCCCCTCAGTTCCAGAAGGACAGGGAACTGCTGGAGAGAGTCCAGGGCAGGGCTACCAAGATGATGGAGGGAGTAGAGCATCTCCCAGAGGAGGAAAGGCTGAGGGAGCTGGATCTCTTCAGCTTGGAGGAGGCTGAGGGGTGACCTTATTAATGTTTATAAATATGTAAAGGGTGAGTGTCAGGAGGATGGAGCCAGGCTCTTCTCAGTGACATCCAATGACAGGACAAGGGGCAATGGGTGCAAGCTGGAACAGAGGAGATTGTACTTGAATATGAGGAAAAACTTCTTCATGGTGAGGGAACCCTGGCAGGGGCTGCCCAGGGAGGTGGTGGAGTCTCCTTCTCTGGAGACATCCCAAACCCGCCTGGAGGCGTTCCTGTGTGACCTGCTCTGGGTGTTCCTGCTCCAGCAGGGGGGTTGGACTGGATGAGCTTTCAAGGTCCCTTCCAACCCCTGAGATTCTGTGATTCTGTGATATTTATAACCGTGAAGCACAATGTGCTTGTCCTAATGAGTGGATCCAATTAAAAAATTGCCGTATGAAAATGCAATTCAGCCCTTCAGTGCATCGCACCGTCCTGCTGCGGTACCTTACCCGTGTCCGGTGTTTGGAGCTGAACTGCCGTGTGAGTTTGAGTGCAGAGATACCTGGGGGGACTTGGGTAGTGGGTACTGAAACCTACACCCAGTGTGTGTTGAAATAAACCTGGAGATGCTGGGAGATGTCAGACCAACTTGCCATCGGTGGCAGCTGACAGAAAAGTGACAGGGCAGTGACAAGATTGAGATCGTGTTCCCCTTTGCTGCCAAGCCTTGGGTAACTCCAGTGGGCTGGGGCTGCTTTTGGAAGTGGTTTGGAAACTGGCAGCTGCCAGGCCCCGAGTCGCTCACCAAAATGGGATTTTTTGGATGTTTTTCTTCTGATGGAGTAAGTGTTTTATAACGATTTTTTTTCTAGGTTTTTTTTGTCAATTTTTTCCGAAGTAAATTGTTGGTGTGAAAAGCTTGCACGGGTCTCTCCTGTCTGCTAAAGGGATGAATAAAATACTGTAAATTTCATCTAACAGTTCAGATGTTAAGTGAGAAAAGCATAAACTGTTGGGGTTTTTGGCTTGCTTATTTTTGCTTTTTCTCTTGGAATATTCCACATTGTTTTGAGGTGTAAAATCTGTGTCATACAGACAACATTATCCCTGGTAGCCAAGAACTTTACAGCTGTCCTCATAAAGCCTATTTAAAGTCTTCCAGGTGGGGGGTGGCCTGGGTACAGGAGGACTGCCCTCACTCAGCTGAAATTCGTGAGTAGGTACCGCTTATCAGCTTGGTTACAGAATCACAGAATGCTCTGGGGCTGGAAGGGACCTCTGGAGATCATCTCCTCCAACCCCCTGCCACAGCAGGACCACCCAGAGCAGGTCCCACAGGAACGTGTCCAGGTGGGGTTGGAATGTCTCCAGAGAAGGAGACTCCACCACCTCTCTGGGCAGCCTCTGCCAGGGCTCTGACACCCTCACAGTGAGGAAGTTCCTCCTCATGTTGAGATGGAACTTTTTATGTTCCAGTTTGTGCCCATTCCCTCTTGTCCTGTCCTGGCCCCATCCTCCTGACACCCACCCTTGAAGTATTTCTGGGTGTTGATCAGATCCCCCCTCAGCCTTCTCTTCTCCAGACTAAACAGACCCAAGTCTCTCAGCCTTTCCTCCAGGCTCCTCATCATCTTTGTAGCCCTCTGTTGTCCCCTCTCCAGTAGTTCCCTGTTCTTGCAGAACTGGGGAGCCCAGAACTGGTCCCAGTGCTCCAGATGGGGCCTCCCCCGGGCAAAGCAGAGCAGAAGGGCAGGATGACCTCCCTCCACCTGCTGGTCACAGTCTTCCTGATGCCCCCCAGGATGCCATTGGCCTTCTTGGCCACCAGGACACACTGCTGGCTCCTGGGCATCCTGTTGCCCACCAGGACTCCCAGGTCTTTTTCCTCAGAGCTGCTCTCCAGCAGGTCCCCCCCAACCTGTCCTGGTGCAGGGGGTTATTCCTCCCCAGATGCAGCACCCTACACTTGCCCTGGCTGAATTTCATCAGGTTCCTCTCTGCCCAACTCTCCAGCCTGTCCCAGGTCTCACTGGATGGTGGCAGAGCCTTCTGGTGTGTCTACCACCCCTCCCAGCATATTCTTCATATTATTTCTTCTTCTTCTTCCTTTAATTTGATTTCAACCTGAAGAGTTAGACTGTTCATGTTCTTGTTTCATTGCTTCTTCTTGGCACCAGGCACATTTCTCAAGGCAGAGCTCCTGAGTGAAGTGTGGGCACACACAGGTCTTGAAATTCTTCTACAAATTACCTGGTCCGTTCAAATCTCTTCCTTCCTGCCCTGCAGAGGAGATTTGTCTGTTGTGAATTTTTGAGTTCCGTGTAGGTTTTAAGGAATACAAGAAAAGCACTGGAATTTCTGAGAAGGGAGAGGATAAGGGGTCCCTCGGGCGAGGTGGTTGCGTGCTGCCCGCTTTCTCTTTTGGAAAGGAGGAGAAGGTGGACTTTATGCTTGCTTTAAGCCAGCATTTCTATGACTGCTGTGGATTTATTTATCTATTGATTTATTTCTCGCTGAGGCAGGGTGATGGGGAGTTTTGGGGAACCTGTTGAAATAAATAGCCCGTAGTTTTTATCACTAAGAAATACTTGTAAATGGTGTTTGTTGGTATGGAACTGGGATGCTACCAAGGAATCCCAGTACCTCTCGCAAAGCCGTGGTTGTCGATGCACTGAATGTATTTTTGCCCAGGGAGGGGGTGGAGTCCCCATCCCTGACTGTGTTTCAGAGTAGACTGGATGTGGTGTTGAGGGATCTGGTGTAGGGGAGAACTTGTAGAGTAGGGCTGATGGTTGGACTGGATGATCCCAAGGGTCTTTTCAAACCAAAATGATTCTGTGATTCTATGATTTCCCCTTTGTGTTTGAAGAAAAAGGGTGTATTGTTTAATGAAAGAGGAACCAAGAAACATTTCAGTTGCGTGGCCCAGGCTGTTCCTGCAGTAGAGAGAATTTTCTGCCCTAGGATTTTTGACACCTCCATCTTGAGTTTTACTCCAGATAGCTACCAGCTTCTCCGGGGCTAAGCCGCAGAGTAAAATGTGCAAGAGATCAGTGAGTTATTTCATAGAATAGAATCATAGAGTCATTTAGGTTGGCAGAGACCCTTGGGATCATCAAGTCCAACCATCAGCCCCACTCTACAAGTTCTCCCCTACACCAGATCCCTCAACACCACATCCAGTCTACTCTGAAACACAGTCAGGGATGGGGACTCCACCCCCTCCCTGGGCAAAAATACATTCAGTGCATCGACAACCACGGCTTTGCGAGAGGTACTGGGATTCCTTGGTAGCATCCCAGTTCCATACCAACAAACACCATTTACAAGTATTTCTTAGTGATAAAAACTACGGGCTATTTATTTCAACAGGTTCCCCAAAACTCCCCATCACCCTGCCTCAGCGAGAAATAAATCAATAGATAAATAAATCCACAGCAGTCATAGAAATGCTGGCTTAAAGCAAGCATAAAGTCCACCTTCTCCTCCTTTCCAAAAGAGAAAGCGGGCAGCACGCAACCACCTCGCCCGAGGGACCCCTTANTTTTGTTCAAATGGTTTAAAACTTATCTGCAAATAAAGAGAAAAGTGCTTGGTTTTTCATGGATTCCCATCCATACTCCTAGAACTAGTAATGCAAATGCTCAGCAGACCCCGGCTTGAACCTTCAGGTCTTTTCCTGCACTGTCTCTTAAGTGCCTGGATTTTCTGTCTGTTTCCAAGAGGAGCAGGGTGCTGTACCAGTGTGTGACACTCTGCTTTCAGTGCCTGCCAGCCACGGTGGAGGTTCATACTCTTCCCTTTGGTACCCCCACCCCCAGGCTGCAGGGTCAGCGGGAGCAGCCCCAACGCGGGTTCCTTCCACGCCTGCTCAGAGCTGTCGTTCATTAGCTCTTGCAGGTTGGTCTCTTTTCCAGCACCTTTCTGGACTTATCTCAATTTTTCTTTTTTTTTTCCACTCTAAATATTGGCTGGGTTTAATTAAAGCATGATAGAATCCTGTAATTGTGGGATGTGGAAATGAAGCTTTTTTTTTTTTTTTCCCATTGCATTTTATGACTTCACTCTTAGGCTGTGATTAAAGGTGGAAATAAACTGGAAGCATTTAACTCCTAAATCGTGCAGTTTTCTGCCCTTACAATACGGAGTATATCTGCCCAGCCTTCCCCCCCTTTTTCCCCCCCTTTTTCCCCCCCT
>VZTM01001440.1:1346-11685 GCA_013400555.1 Jacana jacana
TATTTTTTTTTAATAATCCCTGACTTCTTACTTGTTCTAGACTTTTTAGTAAAGCTTACATATACACATGTATGCGTTTATACGTATATACATATATATTTCAGAATATTTCAGATAGCAAATTTTGGAAGTAAATTTCATTTTAAGTGAAAAAACTGATGATACTTCTTACAGACTGGAAAATCATAATTGCCAGTTTGAAAGAGAAGCTCTTTCCTATGGATTATTTCAATTGCAACAAAATCACACTTTCTGAGAGGAATTTCTCTGGGGGGTAGGGCGGGTGGAATTGGCAATGAAACCCAGGTGTCAGCCCCATCAGCTGTAATGGAGCCCTAACAACTCACCTGCAAAAGTTATCTTAAGCAGTCTCTTAGAAGTCTCCTCCCCTTCCTGCTATACTCACAGGGAGAAGAATTGCTTTGTGTAGCACCTCTTATGCTTATCAGCTACTTTTAATGGTAAGATGCAATTTTCAGTTCATTATAGATTTGTTAGATGTTACCCATTTGGACTAAACTTTTTGCATGTAAGAGGAGTCCAGAGAAATGGAGATGGAGGCTGGTGGGAATAGCTGACAGCAACAGAGGAGCATAGCTGCCTATTAAGGTGCCCCAGCACTTATAATATAAAGGCAGAAAGAGGCAAAAATCAGATGCTGGGGTAATGCTAGAGCTGCCGATGCAAAAAGGTGATCCCCACAATGGAGTTAAAGAAAAGAGATCAGCAATGGAGTCACATTGTCCCCATAAAAAGAGGTCCAATGTGGAGGAATCTGTAGCTCTGCCTATTTTCAGGTCCTTGCCTGCTTGTGAGAAAATCCAGGGCTTACACGGTCTGTCCTGAAAGAAAACATCTACTATCAGAAAAAAGTGGTCCTCATGTCTGCTTGGCAGAAAAAGACAAGAGCTGTCAGTTGTTACTGCTGGTGAAATGCATATGGTGAATTGTAGAAATGCTTTAAACTGTTGTGAAGTGTAAAATACTTTATTATTGTCAAGCACAAACAAAATAGCAACAATACAGAGGCTTTTAGTAAGGAGTAAATTCTAAAAGCCAGCCCACACTTGATCAGTGCTGCAAGGAGTTCACCCCATGGCAGGGAGTTTCCTGCTTGTTGTTGAGGAGAAGTAAGGACACTATCCAGCCCTGGGAAAGGCAGCTCTGCTGCTACTTGGAGAAAGGTATCTAGCTGCTACACAAAGATTTTCTGAATCCAAAAAAGAGTAGCCAAAAACTCTCAGGTAAACTGAGTTTAGAGTCAGGTTCTCTGGGGCCCACTGGAGTCACAATACTAACACAATGATAAGTTCTGCCCTGGAAGGAGGTAGCACTGCCACCAGGAAGCATTCCCAGCTTTCCTTGCAGTGTAGTTCTGGCTACTCTAGTGCATACCCTGGCTTTATAGGCATCCTTGGCATTTCCATGCTATGGTTGTCTTGTAATGTTTTCTTTTCTGGTAGACGAAGAAGTTTCTTTCAATTTTTTTTGTCAGAAGATACCAGGCTGCAGGACCATATGAGTCAGTGGGATCCCTTGCTGGGCTGAGGATTCATGGAGCACTGAAAGGGTTTTTCCTTTCAAGTAAGAGTTGTTATCCTTAGGCTGATCTCCTTGAGTTTTTGTGTGGTGATGGCACAGCTCACCAGTATGAGCATCCCCCAGCTGTAAGCAGTCTCCATGGAGATGTGGGTATTCTGAATTGGCCTTTCTGAAACTGAGTTGTCTTTTGTGGTCTGTCCATACAGACAGGAGTAAATAGGTTTACACCCCACTCCAGCTTTTCCCCAAGCTGTAATCTGCTAGACTTGCCTGGGTATTAGACTTTGGTTCCATGCTTTGAGTAGAGTGTAGGCGTAAAAGGAAGTGTAAGGGGTGTGGGATCATGTGCAAGCACGTGGTAAGGAGGTGCTGGTTTGTAAAAAAGGCTTTGGCTAACACCAGGTCTTTGAGATGCAGGGGATGTCCCCTCTCCTCATTCCACCGTGCCATTGCATGTGCAGGTTCCCTGTGTTGTAAGGACTTAAGACCTTCCCATGGCACTTGAAGTGGGGAAAACTCAGAAGTCAAAATGTGCCTTAAGGAGAACCCACACAACCTGTGGTGTGTGTTCAGGAAAGGCAGATTCAAGGGTGCCAGGAGAGCTGCAGTAATGCAACCATGGAACCCTCTCCAAAACAGGGGGAGGTCATAACGGGGAGCGTTTAAACACCCGAGAGGAGAGAAATCACTCTGTCAAGAACAGTTTGAATTTTGTGGCCTTGGGGTTTATTTATTGCACCTTTTGTACAATGATGGGAAGTCAAAGCTCATTAATTAATGCCCCTTCCACCCACTGAATGAAACAGATGAATGCAAAGTCACTTTTTTTATGAGATGCCTGGATAAGGAAATGTCATAAAGCATGTATTTAACTGGGCAAAAATGAATTTTTTGGTTTATCTTCAACAGATTTTAGTCAACTTTTGGGGTTTGAGTGTCTGACTAAAGCTGCTCAGCATTTACAGAGAACTGATTTTAGTGCAATATATATTTACAGATTTCGCCTTTCAAACTGATCCGAGAATTTGTTCGTCCTCTCTGTAAAACACAGCTTTCTTGGCAATAGTTTTTCAGAATAGCTATTTTCAATAATCACTATTAAGGATTTTATCAGGAATTGCTCAGTGCCTTGTTGCAGAGTGACTTAGATTCTCAGGATCTGACCAGAATATGAATTTGGTCTTGAATATCAAAGCACAGAAGAGAACAATACATTCAGATTAGTTAGTGCTCTTATTTTATTCCCAGAGCTGTAGAAATGTTGGGGGTTTGGGCTTTTTTTTTTTTTTTCCTGTGTGCCAGTTATAAGAACAGACTCTTGGCTCCTCCATCTGGTTACTAACTACACATAGTGAAATGGTTTACTAAGAGCTGATCATAAGGCAAAACGTACTGTTGTGCAGTTTGTTGGGGGGGGGTGTTATATTTCTTTTTTCCACCTTCTGATTGTCTTCATACTTGAGACTGTTCTGTAGTGTTCTAATATATTTTATACAACTTTCATAAGAAATGTACTGTGAAACAATTCAATTATCTGACTATATATATTCCCTGAGCTATCATTCAGGAGATAAGTTTTATTCAAAACCGTGTCAACAGGAGATGCACTGGTTTTGGAGAACTTAGTATTGAAAGCAGAGGGAAAAGCTGACGCTGTTTATTATCTTGTGGAGAAATTCAAAACCATCTTATATAATCATAGAACAACCCTCCCAAGAGCTCTCTTGAGAGATTAATATGGATATTATGGTGCCTCAGGATAAGATGCATTTTCAGTAACCATCTTTGGAAAACTTCCTGTTAACGAGAAACACAATTTTTTTTTTTTTCTTTTTACTTCATGTTTAAATAGTAAAGGAGGTATGACTGCAGGTTGGCCTTAGTAAATACAGCTCATATTTAGGCCATTTCTGTGTAACTGAATGCCCTGGTGTTTCTGGACACCCCCCTCCTTAAGAAAACAAGCCTGTAGTGTCAACCCACCCTCTTTTGCAGGCTCTTCTCCAATCCCCTGTCCTCCTTTGTCTTTCTGTGTGATTTTTTGTAGGTTTATCAAGTCTCCTTGGTATTATTACTCAACTTGCAGGTGCAAACATGCAGTAAACATTCCAGCTGCATACACTTAATCATAACTTACTGTGCTAGACTACTGCTTTGCCAAAAAAGAAGAAAAATGAAACAAAAAAAAAAGAAAAAAAAACCAAACAAACAAACAATCAAAAAACCAAAGCAAAACAAAACACCAACAAAACAAAACAAAAACCCAAACCCAAAAAACAGTGGCAGCCAAGATGTTCTTAAAATTTGTGGAAGAAATTTAATAAGGCCTTGAAGAGCAGGTTATCAATATTCTGTGCTTAGCAATTTTACTGCATATGAGGTGTTGATTTAAAAAGCTTCAATGCGTAATTAAAACTTGCACATTCAGAGGCAGTGGTAAAATCAGTTGTCTGCAACACTCGTCTTATCTGTAATTACCATTTTTATTATAGCAAAGTAGTCTGGAATGACAGCTCTGCTGCCCTAGAAATAAAATTAGTGAAAAATGTTTCCATGCCAAAGGTCCTGCTATAATGGAGTCATAATGGTCTTCCACTGCTACACAAGTGCTAAAGTAGGACACATTGATCGATTGTCACCTGAGGTATTATAACAGCTGGCTGACTCTATGGACCCCCAAGTTTGTTGTCACTGTGCAGTTGGCTCCATCCTCTAAGAACTGCAGAATGACAGAAGTTGCTGCTTGTGATCCAAATGGAAGTGGCCCTGCTACCTGGGTTGAAAAGCCAATGTCAGTTAACTTTAATCAGGATGAGAGCTCTGACGGCACAGCACAGTGAAAGCCAGTTGGCAGGGGGGAGTGCTACATACACCCGACACCAGCAGAGAACTTTGTTCCTTTTTATGGAGCCTGGGCTGGGCACTAAACTCAATTCTCCCAAAACTGGAGATTAATGTGGATTTAAAAGGGGCATAGTGAAAAGTGTTACAGGAGAACACGTGCTGGGACTTACTGACCTGACCTATCACTTTCTGACTTTAAACAATTCTGAATAAAAGCCGTTATTTAGTTTTACCTGTAAGAATTGAAACCTTCATATTTCAAAAAATAATTAATTATATAGTATTTGGTATGTCTCATGTTTTAGGATCCCATACTTTTTAAAAAATATGTGAACTATTAGCTGGTAGACTGTTGTTTCATAGAATAAATCCTAGCAGATTTAATTACAGTCTTTGCAGGGTTTTGTACTCAGATCTGACTTGGTGAGCACATAGCTTTAACCCAGACAGTTCAATCTTAACCGTGTTTATTAGGGATGTGAAATGAAGTACAAACCAGGCCATTAAACTGAGAAAGCTCATGATGAATGTAGTTCATGAAAGTCATTGAACTGGAAATAGGACCTTTTCAATGTTTAAGAACCAAAGCTTTTCCACGTTTCCCATTTTTCATATTTTATTTTCTTTTTTCCTAAAGAGAGTATGACAGAAAGGGCCTGAGCCCAAATACTGCACCTACTATCTCAAGTAGGTATTCCTCATTTCTGGGACAATGTGGGAAAAAATCCCATATTAACTTTTCTTAGGTACTGCATCTGATTGCTCTCTCTTCAGAGGTCGAGGTCTGGGTGTGAGGAGGCAATACTAGTAACGTTGCACATACTGAAAACCCTACAGGGACTGGGATGACTGGTGGGTTTTTCAGACCTGGGAACCATGTGTTGGACCCACTTCATGCTCTTTTCTAACAGCCACAACAGCTGTGCTGCTTCAAACAACTGTGCAAAGAAGCCTTTTAATGTAAGTAGCACCCTTATTTTTATTCAAAACAAGCTTCTGCTAATGGTAATTCCTTGTAGCAGTACCTGCTCAAGCCCCTCAGGGTTATGGGAGCCTGTAGCCCTAGTTTCTGATCCCTTGCACATACTTTTTTGAGTAGACAGTCATGTACCACTTCGAAGTATCTTTGGATAATATCTGTAAACCACCTGATCATCCTCATCTAAGTGTTCTTTCTCCCTCATTGGGAAGGGAGACTATCCGTAGAGTACACTGTGCCATAGTCTATGCTTTCAGTCAAAATTTTGTATATTGGGACTCTGATTCCACCAAGGGGAGTTGATTGCAATCAGTTTTTCATACATTTTTTATAATGTATACTCAGGTTAATTTACAGAAATAATCTAAAAAATCTGCCCCTTGAATGCCTAGTGTTAAAGCCAGATTTTTTTTTTACAAAGATAAGAGCAATTTATCCCGAAGCATTATGCGGGTGTTTAACCAGAGACATTGTCTGAGTCCTTGTTTTTGGTATCTGCCTGACATTTCAATTAGATTGTCTCTTCTTTTTTTTCTTCTTCCTCCTTTTACTGTTTCTGGAACACACCCACATCTCCACCTCCCACTGATCAGCCCCAGCATTTGAGTTCACTGGCTTCATCTGGGTTGTGTGATGTTCCTCTTGTTTCACTTAACCATATACATAAAGAAGCATATAGGATGGGTTTTTTTCCTCACCAAGTGCAACATTAAACATCCAAATCATAGAAATAATTATTCCCTGAGTAAAAATGACATATGCGAAGAAACAGTGTCAAGGCACCATAACGGCATTTCTACCTCTGTTATGTTTTATACCTAAAACAGGTATACCTAAAAAAAAGATGTGACGTGCAAGAAAGAAAAAAATCCCTACACCCTCTCCTGCACTAAAGTTCTTTGAGATTTCTTTACTTCCTAGCCTGGGAATATATCATCTTCCTGAGCACTTCTTTCTCCTTTTTTCTGCTCATCTTGCCTTTTTGGTTCCTTAGAGAGTGGAATTAAGAGAAATCCTTGTCTTTTTAAAACTTATCACTCCAGTAAGTGATATTTTTGCAATTCATTTTACCCACCAGCTGGGACACTTGATCCTTAGTAATCATCTTACCCAAGTTAGCATTAGAAATTTACTGGAGGTACTGTCCAAGTGAATGGAAGATGAAGCAGAAAATTTTATTTAATTTTGATGCATCTTTACATTTTAATATTGAGACTACAGAAATAAATTATAGATATAAATAGGCTTAAAAAAAAAGATACAGGCATATAGTCAAAATAGAAAATAAAGGGAACTACTTAGAGTAATCTGAATTTATACAGATACTGACCCATCACACTTTATATTGACATATGAATTTGATCACTGAATACAGTGAAGTTACACTTAATGTAACTTCGTCTTTGGTTTCTAGTGTTTCCCCACGTTTTTCTTTTCTATGATTAAAATATTAAACTACCCCAAATAACTAACAATTTAGAACTACAAATTAAAGTTTGAAGTCCTTACATATGTCTTTTTCTGTAATATTAGTAAGTTTGGAGAATTTTGCATTGTAATCTGTAAATTTTTTTGTTGTTGTTCTTTGTGGAGAAATCATTATTTAGAAACTATATATCCCCGGTGTTTCTATGGAAACAGTTTCACCTTATGTTAATAAAATACAAATTACAGGAAATTTCTTTTAGCAAAGGAGAGTATTAAAAGAGTATATATATTTTTTCAAATTGGAAAAGTTTAGCGCAGATACTTAGTCAGCTCCAGGCTCTCAGCACAGCTGTCAGTACAGATTCAGAAATGGTTCAGGTTTGTCCTCTTCAATGTTGAATTCTAGAGGCTGGATGGGTTGCCATCAGGGTGAAAAAAACATACTGTTTACTGGCTATAGTGTGTCAAAAGTCCTGCATTTTAATCTGGGTCTATGCATCTTTCCTGCTTCAAATAATATTTGTTGGGTTTTGCCCTATTTGACACAATGTAGTTGGCATTTAACCGCTGCGATAATTTTTATTCTTCCCAGTGCTGGGGAGTAGGAGGTAAAAGCTAGTAGCACTACTATTGTAGTTAAGAGACATTGAGTTTTTTCCCAGTTCTGCCACGGGGGTAAAGCTCTGATCCAGTTTCTTGGAATGAATGGCAAAATTTCTTCTGACTTCTGTGACAGCTGCACCACATCTTCCAGCATGTCTGGGTTCTCTTTGGTCTAGGTCCACTGAAGAGCATGGGGTGGCTCTGAAATGGGATGTCTAGCTGGCAGGGGTAGGAAGAAGAAATATAAATATCCAAATGTTCTTTACTCATTGCAGTGTACAAAGCCTGTGCTGACTTCACTTATGTGCCTAAGCTGAGGCTGCTACTTGGGCATTAATGCTGTGGATCTGATCTGGGGGCACTCTGCCCCCAGTGATGGGTGAACCATTGCCACCAGCAAAGGCTGACCCAGGTGGTCATGGCCATAAAGATAGTCATGTTGCAAATACTTGCAGTCTGGTGATCCCATGTGTCCCAAAAGACCATCTTAAACAAACTTTACAAAATGTTCTTGGTCCTGTCAGCAAGTGGAGGTGGGAGAGGTGGGGTGGGGCAGGGCAGCAATGTTGTGTTGATGGTGCTTTTGAGGATTTTTTTTTGGTGGGGTTTTTTGGGGGAGGTTTTTGGTTTTGTTTTTCTTAAGAAGTTCTCCTGTAGGAAAAGACAGGAGGAAAGGCAAGCTTCAGTTTAAAAAGTGTTGTTATTTTCATAGAGTCACAGAATGGTTTGGGTTGGAAAGGATCTTAAGGATCACCTGGTTCGAACTCCCCCACCACAGGCAGGGACACCTCCCACCAGACCAGGTTGTTCAAAGCTGCATCAATCCTGGCCTTGAACATCTTCAGGGACAGGGCATCCGTAGCTTCTCTCATGATGATGTCTCATCATCCTCACAGTAAATAATTTCTTCCTAATGTCTAATCTTCTTTCAGTTTAAAATTGTTACCTATCATCATATTGCTCCACTCCCTGATGAAGAGTCACTCCTCATCTCTCCTGTAGGCCCCCTTTAGGCACTGGAAGGGGCTATAAGGTCATCCTGGAATCTTCTCTTCTCTAGGCTGAACAACCTGAATTCTTTCACTCCGTCCTCACAGGAGAGGTGTTGCAGCCCTCTGGTCATCTTTGTGGCCCTCCTCTGAACTTGCTTCAACAATTCCATATCCTTGTCATGCTGGGGGTACCAGAGCTGGACACAGCGTTCCAGGTGAGCAGAGAGGCATAACCACCTCTATCACCCTGCTGGCCATTGGGATTGCTGTGACCCAGGTGCAGGACCTTGCACTTGGTCAGGTTGAACTTCATAAGGTTTGCATGGGCCTAGATCTTAAGCCTGTCCAGGTCTCTCTGGATGGTGATTTTTATACATTTTTTTTTTAAATTAATTTCTGTAAGACATGTCCTCTGTGACAAGTTCTTTGAGAACCTCTTGCTCAGTCATTTTACTTGACTTGCATTACTTCCACAGGAAGAAATTATATATAATCTGCCTTGCTTTGCACCTGAATTTTTCATTGTGAAAAATCTTTATGTTGCAAGAGATGCACGTTGCTGGATAATGGCTGTACACTGGTATTATAAGAGACACCATTAGGGATCCTGTGTGCATTTTCAGCACATATAAAGGGTTAATCAGAATAGAGGTGACTTTTCTAGCATATATATATATACATATAACATACACACAAGCCTTTATGAACGACGATCTTTAAAATTGAAACATCTAAGTGCTGCTTCTAATTATGAATACATACACTAAATACACTGTGTACATAGTTATAAATACTATGTATGCTTGGAAAATACATATATCCCAATGCACTAATTTCTATAATATTAGTTTTGGGGAGTTGCATTCTCATACTATTTGTACTTAAATAACTTTTCAATTACTCAACAACACTTACACAACTTTTTCTTTAAAAGCAAACCTAGTAAGGGAAATATCTACCTCATTCACATTAAGAACCATCTGACTCATTAGGGAGTTTGAAGCTTTGATGAACCGTGAAATAGTTCCCTGAAGATGAGATCTCATGAGAACCGTGAGATGGTCACATACCAAACTTAAGAATATATTGCTGCCAGATTTCCTAAGCAGACTTTAATGACAACATAAAATAACTTTTAATCTTAAAAAGATGAAGGTAATGGTTGAAAAGATGCATCAATAGTGAGGGGGATGAGGGTTAGAACTACTACATAAATAAGTCTATATGGAGAAAATATTGCTTCTTGAGTGGTTACTATTTAGAAATAACATTAGAGTAAGAATTTACTCAGACTATTAGCCTAGATTTTGTTTGTGTGACTAATGTTAGAATAGGCAAGAGGCAAATATAATTTGTACCTCACCTAACTTTTTCTGAACTACACTGTTCTTTTTAGTTACTAAAGGGAGAAGGAAATTTGCCCTGAAAATGTGGGACAAACTGGCATCAATAGCCTCAGAAAGTTGTCTTTTGCTGATAATTGTATTCAGACAGAAATTTTCTGCCAATTCAGCCTCCTGCTGCCACCCACAGCCAGCTGTGTTCTTCAGCTGACAATAGTCAGAGAGGAGGTGAGGGGATTTTTTGTGTTAGGAACACAAAGTCTGGAGAAAAAACAAAGAGGTAATAGACTTGGAAGAAATAAATAAATAACAACNGGTAAAAAAATGGAAAAAAAAAAAAAAAAAAAAAAAAAAAAAAAAAAAAAAAAAAACAACAAAAAAACAAACAAAAAAAAACAACTAAACCACAAAGGTTTGGTTTATGATGAGTGCTTTTTCCAGGTTCCGAGTAGCAGCAGCTGCTGACTTTCTCTTAATCCTGTCTGTCTGCATACTGTATTTCTATAGCAGAGTATTTAGGCTGAGAAGTGCTGGATTGAGCACTGGCTGGAAGGACTATCCCAAAGGGATAGTGGAGTTAAATCAATGGAGTTAAATCCAGCTGGCGG
>VZTM01001440.1:11817-23200 GCA_013400555.1 Jacana jacana
CTGGAGAACAAGGCTTATGAGGATCGATTGAGGGAGTTGGGATTATTTAGTTTGAGGAAGAGGAGGCTGAGGGGAGACCACATCACTGTCTACAACTGCTTGAAAGGGCATTGTAGAGAGGTTGGTGCTGGTCTCTTCTCATGGGCAATTAGCAATAGAACAAGAGGGAATGGCTGGAAGCTGCAGCAGGGTAGGGTTAGGCTGGACATTAGGAAAAAATTTTTCACAGAAAGAGTAGTCAGTCAGTGGAATGGGCTGCCCAGGGAGGTGGTGGAGTCACCATCCCTGACTGTGTTTAAGAGTAGATTGGATGTGGTGTTGAGGGATATGGTGTAGGGGAGAAGTTGTAGAGTAGGGCTGATGGTTGGACTTGATGATCCCAAGGGTCTCTTCCAACCTATATGATTCTATGATTCTAATTTCAATTACTGCAAAACAGGGTTTAGTGATTGCTTGAAGTCTTGGATAAAGCAACTGCTGAAAGCAAAATTCCTGGTACTGTATGGTTTTATTTACCTTTCTCAGCCACCAGTGAGATTCTTCAGTCCCATTACAGGCTGGAATGGAGCCACGCTGAACTGCTGCTCATCCAAGAACAGGTTGCTGTCCCTTAGGTGCCTTTTGTGAGGATAGAATATGGGTCTAAATAGATGGATTAAATATGTATGTATATATCCAATAAATAGTACATTACAGCACATGATTGTCCACCTGCATGCAGTACTAGTGCCACACCTTGAGTATTGTGTCCAGTTCTGAGCACCTCAACATAAGAGAGATCTGGAGTTGCTGGAGCAAGTGCAGAGGAGGGCAACGAAGCTGGTGAAGGGTCTGGAGAACAAATCTTATTAAGAGTGACTGAAGGAGCTGGGACTGTTTAGCCTGAGGAAGGGGAGGCTGAGGGGAGACCTTCTCACTCACTACAACTACTTGAAAGGACATTGTGGAGAGGTTGGTGCTGGTCTCTTCTCACAGGGAATCAATGATAGAACAAGAGGTAATGGCTTCAAGCTGTAACAGGGTATGTTTAGGCTGAATATTAAGAAAGAATTTTTCATAGAAACAGTGGTCAGCCACTGGAACAGGCTGCCCAGGGAGGTGGTTGAGTCACCATCCCTGAGTGTTTCAGAGTCATTTGGATGTGGTGTTGGGGGATATGGTTTAGGGGAAATGTAGGGAAGAACTTTGTGGAGTGATCTTTTTTTCCTATTTATTTTTTTTTCCTTCCCTTTAATGCCAGGTATCCGACTTGGTGTGTCTTCAGCAATGAAGTCCAGAAGAGTCATAAATCATTGCACTTTATGGAATAAGTTCTTACTTTTACATCTCTATCTATGAGTTGTTAGCTTCTGAGAAGGGATAGGAGTGCAAAAGGAGACTTTCCATTAATCAGATGTAGTTTACTTGGTAGATTTGCTCATTCATTCAGTTTCTACCATTCATATTTCTGCAAGTTGGGGTGTTATAAGGCTATGGTTCCTGATGTAGTGTTTCAGCTGCAAAGGCTGAAAGTAAAAGCTTTTAATTTCCCTAGATCTGGACCAAAGAGATATGGAGATGTGTATAATTATGGACGGAGCTGAAGCAGGGCAGTTTCGTTTCACTGTTTTTATTGGAAGGAGCCTGAATTTTAAAAGCTTATCATATTGATGTTCAGCACAAAGAAAGTATCTTGAAATCATAAAATAATTTAGGTTGTGAATGAACCACAAATATCACCTGATCTGACCTCCTCCCTCAAGACCTCATGAGCTCTTGTATACAATTTAAGGTCAAATATATTGGAGTATTTACATGTTACTTTTACTTGAATCTGTGATTCTACCTCCTCTTGGTATGAATGTCCTTTGGTTTTTGGTTGTGTTTTGTTGTTGGTTTTTTTAATGCATGTTCTCCTCCGCATGTGTTATATCAGTGTATGTCAGTGTTTCTCGTGTAAGGTATGTACAGATGTGTGCTGGCTAGTCAGGTTGTCAGACCTGAAGGATTTACTGTCTTTACCTTTTAACAGTGAGCAGTACAATGGATGGAGAATAGAGCCTCATCAGCTCATAGCTGGCCACTAATCAGCCATTTTGGTGTCATGTCAAACTGGTCTGCTTAGGTTGTCTTCAGAGGTCCAGGTTTTTAGGTGAAGATTGTCAAAGGAATGAAAGGTGAAAAAGTCCTGTATTGGAGGAAACTTGCAATGGGTAACCTGTTCATCTGGCCCCAGATGAAGCTGAAGAACAAATGTAAACTGAAGTGGCAAAGTAACATCTGTAGACCAAAGCTATTGAGAGGAGGATGGAAGGGGCACTTGGAAAAGAAGAGCTACAGATTTCCTAAGAAAATCAGGCATTGAGAGGGGGACACAATCATGATCCAAGGGTTAATTTAAGCAGCTGTTCTTTTTGGTGATTATGTATAAATAATGTTGATGCTTAAGAGGTCTGTGTTACATCTTACCTGTTCCTGTACTTAGATGTTATGGGGAAGAGTTACTGGTGACCTGTCACTAGAAGACGGGGCCAGAGGGGAATGTTAGAAGGGTGTGATTAGATTCCAGAGACCCACACAGGGAACATCATCCCAGCTTCCATATCCTGGAAGTACTTTGGGCTATAACTTGGTTTCAGGGGATGTGGGAAGCTAAGCATTCACTTAAACCTTTCTGCTCCGTGTACACCCTAGTGTGACATTCGGAGTTATACGCTTCCCTCAGAGCTCTGGCTACTTACCTGTCCAAATGAAGAATTAATGTGACATGAGCACAACAGAGAACTGTGCATGAAAATAAATTGTCCCTCAAGCACTAATTTATTTATTGGTGCTACGCAGTTTCTAGTCATGTACGGAGCCTAAACTAATTTTTTCTACACGCTTTCTTATATTTAACGTTTCACAACAAAGACCACACTTTATTGCCAGCATCATAATACAAGAATTAATAAATATGCAAAGTTATCTGTTATTGTTCAGAGTCATGAGTAATGAACATCTTGTATACCACACTGTGATGGCTGTTCTTGTTTATCTCTCTTTGGCTGCAGTACTACTGAGATTATTTTCTGTTATCCTTGCTTTGTAATTTATATTTTTTGCCTTGTTTTAGAAGCTCGCTCCTGTAAAAACTGCTGTGCGTGTCTCTTGATCTTAAATACAAGTTACAGTGCATTAAATCTGCTCGTTATTTTAAAATGTTCTGCATAGATTCTTGGTAATGAAATATATCCCATGCATTAGTAGAGAGCATAAATTTGTGCATTTGGATATTGAACAGTGCGTTCAAAGCTGTGCAGGAAAAAAACTCAAAACTGAACAGAGGTGGCTGATGGTTGACTTGAGAAGTAACATAATTTACCCAAGGCTGTTTTTCTAGCTGATGTCCAGTTGTAATCAGGTAAAAAATGTCTGTTACTTTTTGAGCTGATCCTTAGAAAACCTAGTAAACATAACGAACACTCTTTCCAAGCAAAATTTTTGAATGTTTTCCTTGGGATCTTTGCTGGGCCCCAAAGTCTGATTTCCAGAAGTGAAATTCTCTACATGGCAAAGCTTCTTTCTAAAAAATACAAATTTATTTTCTTAATATGATTTAAATCTCATCCTCCTTGCAGAATTTTCCCAGAATATTTGAAAGGCTGCACATTTTTCTCAAATACTTTGTCAGTTTTTTTTCCTTCTGTTAATTCACAAAACAGTATTTAGAGCAAAGCCTCAAAATCATGCAGACTCTCCAGTCTGCAGCCTGTGTTATGCAAGGTCTGACTCCAAACAAGAAATTTTTTGCTCTGGGTTTAATTCCCATCTATAGAGCCTGCCTTAGTTATTTCCTGGTCCTTTTATACTTCTTTACTCCTTTCCTCTGTTGCTATGTATCTGAAAGCAGACTTTGGTGTGATGATTATTTAAATCCTTCTAAATTTGGTAAATATTAATACTGTGCATTACTTTATTTTTAATTCTGTAAGATGCTAAGAGAGAGATTGCTTCATTTACCAATAAAATCCTGCAAACCAAAAGGTAATACCTGCCTAGTGGTAAATAATGCCTAAACAGCACATCACTCAGGAATATGTAATACCTTGATTACCTTTGGAACTGAATTGGGACAGCAAAATATCATTTTTGTTAGGACTGGCTGATGGCTCCTGGCTGCCAGAGCCTTTAGGCTACTGGGGAATGAATGGCTGTGGACTCCAGCTGGGGGCAGCAGGATTTTGGAGTGACTGTCTGTAAGGGGATGGATCAACATAAGTGGGTCTACCTGAGGAGGCATTCCTGTACTATTTTGGATAATTTGGTTTTAATTTTACATAACAGAATCAGATGCCAGGAACATGGATGTTGCCTGAAGGTCTCAGCAGCTTCTGGGTTGAGTTTTATCCAGTTTGTGTCTGTTTGGATAATGTCATTTTTAATAGCAAGGAACTTAATCCAAATCTCTGGAGATGTTTTAAGCCAAAATTCCTGGGAGATGAGGAAGGAGGAAGGCAGCATGAGGAAGTTTAACAGTGAGGAGTGGCTCAGTAAGAGGGCGGGTACCCACCCACGGATGAACTGCACTGCTAGCAGGAGACTTGCTTGGCCAAAGCTGGAGGAGTCGTGGTTTTGCTCTCAGTCAAATGGCACAAGATATCACCAGCTGCATCACCGGTGTTGGGAGGTGATGGGTGCCTCGGTAGGCAGGGAGGCAGCACAGGAAGGTGAACTTGGCCTTGCCCCTTCCCAGCTGCTCCCTGCCCCCTTGCTCAGGCATGTCCTCTGCCTCCAGCACAGAAACCTCCACTGCCTCATTTAGGCTTTAGGCAAGAAAGGAAATGCCATTTGGTATTGAGGGGAGGGGAAAAACCTATCCGTCAATAGCCTAACTCTGGAACAGGAGCCAGGATGCTGTAGAAACTATATCCTTGGAGAGATTCAAATGCACCTGGATGCAGCCATGAGTAACCTGGTTTAACCCTGAAGGAGGTTCTGCTTTGCACAAGGGCTGGATCAGGTGGCTGCTGGAGACTCCTTCCCACTGATGTTGCTCTCTGGCTCTGTGACTTGGTGATCTCTGGCTGCCAGTGGCCTTTCACTGCTTCCCTGCCGCAAGCTTTCCCTCAGGGGAAGAAAGATTTTATGAATCTGCTCCAGTCAGATGTCCAGCTCTTCCTAAGAAAAAAGACAATATTTGGTTACTGCCTTTTCTTTGAGGATAATCTTTAAAATTCCTTTCTCTGAAGGATTTACTTTTTGTCACTGTTTGCTGACTGCTTGGTGGGGCCCACTCTGTTCTGTCAATCACTTTCTTGGGATAGCCCAAGCTGTTGAAGGTGATGTAGAATTGATGGCACTGCTGTGTCTCACGTTGCCTGCCATGTGGTAAATGGGGCTGTGTGAACCTACCACACCTTCTTGAGTATTGTGTCCAGCGTGTACCACACCTTACCTTGAGTATTGTGTCCAGTTCTGGGAACCTCAACACAAGAGAGACATCGAGGTGCTGGAGAGAGTACAGAGGAGGGTTACGAAGCTGGTGAGAGGCCTGGAAAATACGTCTTATGAGGATCGATTGAGGGAGTTGGGATTATTTAGTTTGAGGAAGAGGAGGCTGAGGGGAGACCTCATCACTCTCTACAACTGCTTGAAAGGGCATTGTAGAGAGGTTGGTGCTGGTCTCTTCTCACAGGCAATTAGCAATAGAACAAGAGGGAATGGCTGCAAGCTGCAGCAGGGTAGAGTTAGCCTGGACATTAGGAAAATTTTTTTCACAGAAAGAGTAGTCAGTCGGTGGAATGGGCTGCCCAGGGAGGTGGTGGAGTCACCATCCCTGACTGTGTTTAAGAGTAGATTGGATTTGGTGTTGAGGGATATGGTGTAGGGGAGAACTTGTAGAGTAGGGCTGATGGTTGGACTTGATGATCCCAAGGGTCTCTTCTAACCTATACGATTCTATGATGCTTGTGGCAGCAACTGCCTCTGGCTTGTGACCTTCTGTAAGGAAAAGATGGGCAAAGTCTACAGAGTCCCCAGTTCTTCAAATGTCTTTAAATTGGAAAAGAAAAAAATTGTTGGCTGTTCGTTAAAAAGGAATTTCTAAAGCAAGATGCTAGTGAATCTTCATTAGAAGGGAAACAATACACAAACCCTAAGAACCTGATGACAGTACAAATAAAACTCTATCACTAAGATCATGTGATGAGTACCAGCAGAGTTGAGAGGGGATGCAGCTGAGATATCTGAGTGTGCAGTATCACAGTGCTTGAGATGGCCTTAATGTAAAGGAAATGTAAGGGGCAATAGTGACACCATTTTAAAAAAAAGTAATGGTATATAAGGTGCTGTACACCAGTAAACGTGACCTCTATACCAGGCAAATTAGTGGTTTTGGGTGGGGGGACCCAGAAAAAAATCGAAAACAAACAAAAAAAAACTGACTCTAGAACAAATGATATAACTGAGAGGTGCATTGTTAGGCATATAGAGGAACAGCTAATATCGCTTTTGTAAAAGAAGCCTTGTGGTGCAAGCCTGTTTGATGCAGTATGTTACTAAAACTCAGTTGACATCCATTTACATATTCAACTTATTTTTATGCTTATCTTTAGACCCTTAAAAAGCTTTTTATGAATGTTTCTCATTGAATGCTCTTTTAGAAAACAAAACTTATTATGGGACAAAAGAGAAAGTAATTTCCTGGCTTAATAACTGGCTAAGGGATAGGAATCAAAGGGCTAGAACAAATTTGCAGTAGAGGGAAGGTGTCAATGACACCCCATAGGGAGCCATGAGGGGATCTGTGCTCTTCTGCACATCTGTTTGTGTCCTGGAAAAACAGATGAAAAGCGAGGTGGGAAAACTTGCTGATGAGAGAAAATTATTCAGTGTAGTCAAATGGCAATCCAGCTGCCAAACAGGCGTTTTACGCTAGTAAGTGGCTGGGCAATAAAATAACAGAGGAAATTCGGTGCAGATAAAAGGCAGTTCAGCTTTCATGGGAGAAAAACCCTAAATATACATACATGCCAAATATCTCTAAATTATCTCTCATTATTACAGGAAGGAATGTGGGAGTGATTTCAGCTAGTCGTCTGGAAACATCACCATAGTACTCAATTGTGGTCAAAAAAGCAAAATAGGATGGTAGGAAATACTAGGAAAGGAGTTGGGAAGTAAGCAGGAAACATGGTTATGTCACCATCCACATTCACAGTGCACCTGCATCTTGAACAATATGGGCAACTTCGCAGTTGCTCCCTCTCAGGTTACAGAGGAAATGAAAAGCAATAAAGAATGACAGCAAGAGCTACGGGAAGCTTCTGTGTAAGGAGAGACTAATTAGATTAGGATCCTTTACCTGAAAAAAACAGGACAACAGGCAGATACTCTTGCTATGATACAGTGAATGTTGTGTGGGAGATGGATAGGGAATGCTATTCACTGTTTCTCAGAACGCAGTAACAAGGGAACAGTAAATAAAACTTTCAAATATCAGGTTCAAAAATAGAAGTATTGCATTTCTGCAGGATGCTGCAGATGCCAGTAGCTTAGAGCTGTTGTATATGCCAATGGAAGGGAAATCCAGGTAGGCTGATGTAAACAGGAGACAAGGCTTCTGGTTTCCATTTTGAACAATAATGGAAGGATGCTTCACTGCACATTTAACCTGTTATTACCCTTTGTCCTGTGCAGAGGCTGGGGAAGATAACAGTTCTTATATTCTCTACTAAAAACTTAATCTGGGTTTATTCAGTCTGTTGACGATCAGACATTGCTAATCCAAGAACAAGTTTTCTCATAATTCTAACCCCAAACACATCAAGTCAATGCAATCTTTTAACTGACTTCAAAGTGCTCTGCACTGGGGCCTCAGATGAAATCTCAGTTCGAGTTCTGGCACAAACTTTGTCAAAACTGATGGATTTCAACAGGGGCAGGAATTCACATAGGTTCCTAGTATTTCTAAAGTGTGAGAGAAATGTCTCCATTAATGTAGCTGAGTTTGAACCATGGGGGTTTTATGGGTTGGAGAGTAATAGATTGTGCATTTGAAGGAAATGGAAATGTGCCTGTCAAAAACCAACATCGCTGCAGAGGCATTCTCCAGGATAGTTTTGCATCTTTCAGTCAGTCTGGTGTCAAGAACACGGTTTCACACATTGCTAGGTGATTAATGCTCCCCAAAACAAATTACAGCCCTGACTGAGCAAAGGTAGAACAGCTTTTCTAGACTCAAGTGTCTGCAAATGCACCTTTCAGCTGATTTCAGATGGAGAAATTTTAAAAGCTGATGAGACAAAATATAATGGGCCAAAGAGGGGTTAGTCTTCATTTAAGGGATGCTTGATGTGCTATAAGTATAGTTTCCTTTGGTTTTATTTTGACTTTCCTGCTCTCTAGACCTAATTATGGCCTTTATGTATGCAGGCAATAAGCAAGGTTCCTGGGCCACCACCTCTTGTGCGTTAGCTGTCTGAGACACAGGGGGATATAGGATTCTAACTATCTTTTCCAAGGCCAGCAGACAGCTTGGAAAGCACAGCTGTGAACACTGCTCCCTGTTGCGTGGGGCTGCTATTGCTGCTCTCCCGTTGAGCACTGGAAAGATTTCAAAGATATCTTTGTTTTGTGCTTGGTAGTAAAAAATGTCTTCAAGTAGTAATCTTGCCTCACACCTAAAGACAGTGAGCTGAGTTCATCTGTGTTGTGAAACCGATCTGTTTGGAAGAATTAAAATCTGAGTTTGTAATTAAGCCTACTGAAAAGCACTTCTACTATAAATAGTTTATCTGGGCTAGAAGCCATCTTCTATTGTATGGCTGATGGGAGCAGTGCAGGATAACAACACAAAAGAAGGATCATTTACTGGGTTTCATTGGCTTAAATAAGATCTTATAATACTTTCTCTGTAGAGATAAGGATACGTGTTTAGTATAATTAATGGATATACAACAAACTGAACTGTTAAGTTACACTGTAAAAAAAGTAGATACTGGAACTTCATGCAAATACTATACTTGTACATTTTCCATAGTGCCTGTAGCTTCTATAGTTCTAGATAAACTTGTAATCAAAGTTAGGCAGCTGTAATTGAAGATGTAATCAAAGTGAGAATGCTACTGAACCAAATCATCAATACCTAACCTCTAGTTGTCCCTCATCTTTTGTAGGAAACAAAGCCTTTAAACTCTGCTGAAACTATTTATAAAAACGACTTTGGATGCTTCGGTATTGCATTAAAGTCTGTCCTTTTTTCCTCTTTTCTATTATATAAGCTCAAATTACAATTATTATAAAGCATGCTTCCTAATGTTAGGTAACTGATTAAACAAACAATATGGATCAAAGGAAATTCAATAATTATGCATCTAAATTTTAAAAACCCCATGTTTTAAAATTATGAATTATTCACAACTCAAGATGAAATAGGGAATATTTCAACTTGTGCTTTTGAAGTGTCATCATATTAATCTAGGCCACTTTATGCACATCTATAATCTTTTCATCTCTGGAGATCTCTGCAAGATGGTGGGTTCATTTCACTAAATTTCTGTTGGCAGAGAGTCAAGAAATAAGTATTTTAAAATTTACAGTTTATTACTATTATGATTCAATTAATATTCAGGATTCCTAAAGGAGCTGTGAATGATAGGATCTTTCTTTCTCTTTTCCATATTTTGTTGTCTTTTTATCCTCCCTCCACTTATTTTATCTATGCATGCTTGTTAGATGACTCTTTTTTTTTTTTTAATTTGTTACCCTCATCTTAAGCTATTCAATTTTAGCTTTCTCTTCCCTGCCCTCACTCTCCACCACCCTAGTCAGGCAGCTCCAATGTAATTCTTATTTAGAATATGTATAATTCAGCAGCTGGATCCAAACGAAAATCTGAACACTTAAGAAAAACAATTGTGATAAATCAGCTCCAGATGCAAGTGTTTCAGTCAATCCCTATTTTAGTAAGACTAAAAAAAAAAATAAATAGGAGAAAGAGAAAAAAAAAAAGTTCAGATTTTTGCCCTGATGCAGATTTGTGTCTACTTCCAGACTTTGTTGTCCCACTTTCAAGAATGAGATATGTTTTTATTCAAAGCATTTAAAAGGATACCCTGTATGGCTTTGTTAAGCTAGGCTCTTAGCAAGCAAATACAAAAATAACAATGCTATAATGTCATTCAAATAGGAGAGTCTCATCGTGCCTTTACCATAACAAAATCTGAGTGGTTTGTGAGCTTCCCAAATTGCAAAATGTGAAGAGTATGCAAGAGGAGTCTGGGGTTAATGCCTGCATGCTCATGCTGGATGAGTAGAGTAGGATGCAAGCTAGACTGTATTTTGTATGGGTTGTGCAACCCACCCTTCAAACCGGGATCTGACCTGACCCCAGTTCATAGCTCCTCTGATCTAAGGAGCCTCTGGCTCATCTCAACCCCTCCATAACCCCCTCCAATAAGTAACAATCTCCCTCTTCCTGCCCAAGAACCAGCTGTACCCTGAAATGCATCCCAGTGTTTTTCTCAGAGCTCCTCTCCTCACAAGATCAGCCCTCCTCAGATCCTTGGAACCTCTGCTTCTACCCCAACGTCTTTTCCAGTTCCTTGATTTTGCACAAGAATCCATCCGATTTAATGGCTGCTATCTCATCCATAAACATTGCAGTATGATACTATAATATGCTAATGACCTGCCTGCACAAATTGCTAATATGACCATCCATAGAAAGCTGAGTGTGCTGAGCTCAGCTGCTCCTTTCAGTATAGGAAGGAAAGGAGTCTGCAGTACCAGTCATCTCCATCAACAGTAAAATAAAAGAGCCTCAGAAAAGCTCACAATAAATTAACTATAAAGAAATACTGTACAATTCACGTGTTTCCTGTGTACTTGTAGAAATTAAATGATCCTTTAATAATTCTCAATCAAAGTTCTTATGAATGTCTCTCCTTCAAATTCTTCATAAATGTTTCACAAGTATTTCAGTAATGGGATTTAATTTTCTGGCTAATAGAGACCGTCTTAATAAATTCTGTACATGAAGTAGTGTTCTTGAGTGCATTCTCTTTTTTGCTCTGAGTATTTCTGTACAACGCAGACAGTTTGATTCTAACTGAAGCACATATAATTTCTCCTTAGGGACACAATGGTTCATTTGTATGAAGCATACACTTTACTAGGAAAACCCCAACAAGAACCTAGCAAAAAGGCAACCATACTCCATTGGTTGCCTAAGGTTTGCCACCCGCTGATAAAGTTGGAAAGAAGAACACAGAGCCCCTTTCTTGCTTAAAGTGAGACAGGTAAAAGCTAAGTTCCCTGGCTCGCTAGTTTTTTCCTTCCCTGATTAATTCAATCATTGTTTCACTGGTATTGTGTTAATTACTTCTACTATAAGCAAAATGTCCCTAATGCATTGCAGCGA
>VZTM01001441.1:700-25189 GCA_013400555.1 Jacana jacana
ATGATATGGGGTTGGAAGAGACCTCTGGAGATCATCTACTCCAACCCCCCTGCCAAAGCAGGTCCTCCTAAAGCAAGTTGCACAGGAGCAGAAATACTTACTTGAGCAGAAATAAATATTTAATACATGCTATTGCACTTTAAGATTGCTTTTATCAAACATTATTGATCCAGGAGTAGACTCCATTACAGCTTAGGGCACCAATTCATATATCCATGCTTAAAGCTTTGGGCCTGCTTAAATCATGCGGCCTTACTGGACTGCATTTTATTCATAATTATATCCATGCTAAATTAGAGCATGTCTGTTAAAGTCATCTGAGAATAGAATCTGGATTTCTGTCATCTATATTCAGGAAATTTCCTCATTATTTTTTGTCCTTTTCCCTAATGTCAGAGTTCCTTCACCCTCCTTCCTAATACACTTAAGAAATGATCACTTGTCTTTCTCAGGATTATTCATTGGAACAGTGTTTGTCAAAGTGTCACTTTGCAACTTGGATTACTATTCATCTGTTGCCAATTCTGTATAATATTTCTTTTTATTGTTGGGTTTCATGTTTCCTAATAATGAATGAGACTGTTGCTGCTGGCCAGAAATTTAAAGACCCTTCTTTGATTCTTTGGCCATAACAGATCTTTTCCCATTCCATTCAGAAAAGTGATGCAAAGATCATTTTTCCAGGTCACTAGTAAAGTCACACCTTTTCCTGCCTTCATGGCTTCGTGGTTTATACTGCAGCAAAAGTAAAATAATTTGTCTCTGCTTTGAAGAGTACACATGGTCTCACTCCATCCACCTTGCCGCTTCTGTCTCCTTCACACTGCTGTGAGATCATTCACCCCTGCTAATCAGCCAGGTTTGCTAGACTTCATCATTTGGTAGTTCTCTTTTTCTAAACTACCCTAGGACCCTCCTTGGTATTTAGACTGCTATCTTGTTAAGACAGCGATTGGTAAAACTGCCCAGATTTCTCTCTTTGGTTCCTTAAAGTCCCTTTGTATGTTGTTGTTTTGTCTCATCTATGCTTCGATGATAAGCAGTTTGAAACAGGGATGTTGTTGAAACAGGGATCTTGTTGAAGCAAAGGCTCCAGTCCCTGGCTAGATCAATCTATAAGTAATAGCTCCAGCAGAAGCAGAAGTTGAATAATATATTATAGGTAATATGTGCTAAAAACCTACTAAATTTATTTTAAAACAGATCCTTTTCAAGTGTATTCTTTTGATTTCTCTGTTAACAATCGTAGAGGAAAATCACCAAAGTCTCCATTTTCCTAAGCAATTTTCTTATACTGGCTGGTTACCACTGTACTTCATGCTGACCATTTATATAATGTATCCTCAAGAACCGTTGCTCACATCGCTACATTATTTTTAATTGCTTAGCCTTCCATTTAGTTTTAGCAAAGCTTCCAAGAGACTGCAGAGCAGCAGTGCCAAGGAATTTCAGAAGAGCCAGGCTGAAATGCGTCAGGATCTGATCTGGCTAATCTGAGCGCCAAACTGAACGGACAAATAATTTAACACGGGGTGAAGGATGTCTAGCTCAAGGTGGAATCAGTCCAGTAAGAAATGAAGTCCAGCAAATCCAAACAAAAGATGAAAGACCTCCTGAAGGCAACAAAACTCAAATGGATCAAGACAAAAACAATATGCAGATCTTCAAATTAGAGATGACGGAGCTACCTCACAAAGTCTGGCAAGAAGGGAAATGCACGATTCTTTTGAAGAAGTGAAAAGTGTCCATGATAAGTAGAGCAGAAGGGAGGAGAGTCAGCAGAGGTCCTGTCTTCATAATGAACTACTGTAGCAGGCAGCTGTACTTGAAACTGTGTGGGGACTCATCAACAATGATATTGGGATGAGAAATGTTAATTACAATTGAACAGCCTCCTGCTTTGGCAGAAATCCCAGGACAAAGCGGTGGCACTTGGGCTGCAGATGCAATATTTTATACAATCCCTGCTGTTAAAAATGCTATAGCTTCCTCATTTTCATATATTGGTTACAGAGGTAGTGAAAACAGATTTTGTTTCTTTCAGAAAGAATCTCATGTATTTTTAGTGATTCCAGTAGCAGGCTAATGGTCAAAAGTGTGGGTTTTTTCTTCTATGGAGCTAAGAAGATTTAGCTGCTGCTTAAACACCAAGTATACTATCAAGGTGAAAGTCAATTCAGTGATTATCGTACTGGGACCACGGTAGATACAAATGACTTCACTAATTTATTGGCAAAAATTCATTACTGTACAGAATTTGTAAGTAGCTTCTAAAAGCAATTATGCCCTGAGCAAGCAAGTTACACACCAGTAGTCCTGAGATACAGAGCCATGCTTGTACCTGAGGAGCACACTCAGAGTTCCCATGGAGACTTGATGACTTGCAAAGGGGGATCGGCTGCCACCATGGTTTCAGTGGCAAATGCATTGCTCCATGACTTAGGTCACATTTTTCACAGGGCACGCTGGAACAGTTTCCTTGTTCAATTGGAAGATATTTGGCCAACTGCCTGTAGGAACATCGCCTGGGTGGGAATTGCCTGTTCTCTGTGAAGTTCACCAGGATTTTAAAAAAATTCAGGTGTCACCAGGAATTCTTGTTATCAGTATAATGCAAGATTTTGGGAATTGGGGATACATGTTTTCTGGAACTGTCAGAGTCCTTGAGAACTGCATACTCACAGTGGGAACTTTGGTAAATTTAAACCACAGAAGTTTTGCTTGATTGTTTGCTTTGTGGTGGTTTGTTTTGTTTTAATGCCAACCTGTGTTTCCTCTCTTATCTAAGGGGCATACCCTACCCCAATCTCAAGCTCTACCTCATTTTCTCACATGTTCCATTTGTAAAGATAAGCGTTGCTTAAAGAGGTTGTTGATGAAATCGAGAACTTCCTGGAGTATGTGATATGAATAATTAGTGTTAGCAGTTTGGGTCAGGCATAAGTTTCTCTCTCCTTAATCCCTTAGAAACGCTTTCCTGCAGTATTTCATTAACCTACCTGCTTTGTCATTAAAACTCATTGCACTTAAAAGCTTGTCTTCATGTTTCTCCTAAATAATCATCAAGGAATGCAACACAGTTAGTGCTATTCTACTCTATATAGAATAAAATTAAAAATGTATTAATGGGGAAGACAGACTGATGACCTTAACTGAATGGCTGGGCAATGACCTTGCTGGGGGAGACCAGGTTCAAAATGACTTCATAATTTATTAATGTGGGCATTACTCAGTGTATTAGAACAATATAAATTGAAGCACTGAGGTAACTAAAACTCTAAGAACATATTTTTTTAAGTCACTAGAGCTCTCTGCCAACAGATCAGAGGACAGACAAATACTTCCAGGATTAGAAACAGACACTTCAATTGAATGATATTGCCCCATAACTTCATCTTTTCCTAAACCTGTACTAGAATAAATGTAGCAGAATAGAAATGTAGCGGGAGAGTAAGAAAGCAGCTTTTAAGACAAGCAGTGGGAGATAGGAAAAGGAAAGAATGTATGTACAGTAAAATAAAATTACTCAACAGCACCAAGACTTTAGTTAGGAATTTATTTGCCCATGCAGTTAATTTAAATTGAATAATGTCATTGGTATTACATCAACTATGGAAACAAGTATGATATTTTAACTGGCCACATATGTTCTGAATTTTGTATTTGTAGAACTCTTCATTGACTTTTTGGAACTACTTCCCTACTTTTCAAGTTCAGTTCCGTAACTGGTTCCCTTGTATTTCTCTTTCTTGTCCTCCATATTAACTTTTCTATGCCAACAACCATGATCAGTAAACAATACCATAGCAAAGAAAAAACAACTCCTCTCTGAGGCAAATATTGCAGAGTCTCTTTTTTGGTCTGTGAAACAGCATTACAGCCAGTTCTCAGATGATTCCCAGATTACCAGCTGGCTGACTGGCACAGAGCAACTGGGATGGGCTCAGCTGTTGCAGAGCTTGCCAGTAAATTTGTTACTGTATTAGTGGAGTTGTTGGATAGGGTATAAAAAGTAGAGGACAATAAAAGGGGAAGAATGAGATGCAGAACAATGATTATCAGCCAGGTGGTTGTAATGCGGCTAGTCAGGAATAACAGTTCACGAACACTGGTTGATACTAGTTATGACGTTGCTGTTGCTCCTCTAAATTACTTTGCAGTGGATACCTCTCAGTCATGGGCCTTGATTTACAGCATAAATGCCTAATGTTGTGGAGTTTGAATAGCTGTCCTTGACGATAAGAACCATTAGACAACCTAAGCAGAAAAGGTTGTCATATTAGGAGTCATGGAGACAAGATTGCTGTGAGGATTTGCCTGTACATAATTTTTGTCTTATGTATACTTAATACAGTTTCTATGGTATTTTCCTACTCAGACATTATGGAGTTACAGAAGTTGGCCTATTAAAAGACAAGAAAATTTTGTATAAACATATGAACTACATTTGGTTGACGTGATCAGAGTCATCATGCTGATGCCGTTTGCAGCTGGAGCAATTAAAGATTATTTTTGGAGGCCTTAAGAGGGAGTGTGGTGGAAGATAGTAAAATATTTTTGTTATTGTTATTTGAGCATAAGTTTCATACATTGACTAGACTAAAAAAACTGACAGTGTCCTTCTGTAAGAAATTAACTGACCCTTGCCAGTATGACTCTTAAACATGCTGGTCAGGACAGTTTGCTTCTTGGTCTATTCCAGACCATGGGGAGGGAACACATAGCCATAGGATGAAATCTAAATTATCCAATTTCACTGTATGCCTAATTTTAGTCATTAGTCTCAACATCTTTAAAAGCATCAGTCTCTCTTCATTTTTTCTACAGAGGAGCTGTAAACGCTCAATGATATCTTATTCACTGGCACTCTAAAGATGGATGAAAGTTAGCTACCAAAGTTGGATGCAGTCTGACCTATACCATTCCTTACCACACTAAGTATCACATCTACTACACATACTTTTTCAATGATATAAAAGCACAAACAGGCGTTTAGAATATAAAGATTATATTCTGATTGTTGCCTTGAGTTAAAATATCAAGCAGATTGGAACTGCTTCATTTTAACAAGATTGAGATTTTTAAAAAAGTGTGAAAAAAGTTAAATGAAACTGTGCATGCTAAGACAAGCCTCTCATTTACAATAGGTTTAAGATGAAGCATAATAGGTATATTTCCTTTTACCTGAAAGAAGAGGTTCCATTACCCAAGACACAGACCAAGTGGAAGACTAAAGGGGAAAGAATACCAGAAATAGCTAGTGAGTATCATTTGGTGCAAGTTTGTTTCAGGAATATTCAATAAATCTTCAAAAACAGAGAAGAAGCAGTAGCCCAAAGACAACAAGCAGCGGTAAGAATCATACATTTAAGAGGTGGGAGAATTTCATGTAGAATGCAACTTGAAACTTTGGGCAAAGAAATAGCCTTTTGTTGTTTAATTATGATGGTGTCTAAGAAAATACAATTAGTCTGCACTTTTTCTAAATACATAGGTCTGTATCAAAGAAATATCTGACTACATCACCAAATTCCTCCTTGCCATTAAAAAGTTTTGAAAGAGCCATGTACTGGATAACTGTAGATGTCAAAAGAACTTAAAATGGCATGTTTCATAAAATCATAGAATGGTTAGAATTGGAAGGGACCTTAAAGATCACCCCCCTGCCATGGACAGGGACACCTCCCACTAGACCAGGTGGCTCAAAGCCCCATCCAGTCTGGCCTTGAACACTCCCAGGGATGCAGCATCCACAGCTTCTCTGGGCAACCTGTTCCAGTGTCTCACAACCCTCACAGGAAAAAATTTATTCCTAGTATCTAATCTTAATCTCCTCTCTTTCAATTTAATACCATTACCCCTTTTCCTGTCACTACACTCCCTGACAAAAGGTCCCTCCCCATCTCTCATGTAGGCCCCCTTCAGTTACTGCAAGGCTGAACTAAGGCATCCCTGGAGCCTTCCATTCTCCAGGATGAACAATCCAAACTCTCACAGAAAAGGTGCTCCAGCCATCTGACCATCATCATGACCCTCCTCTGGACCTGTTCCAACAGATCCATGTCCTTCATGTGCTGAGAAATCCATAGCTGGATGCAGTACTCCAGGAGGGGTCTCACGAGAGCAGAGTAGAGGGATAGATTCACCTCCCTTGACTCACTGGCCACACTTCTTTTGATGCAGCACAGGATACAGTTGGCTTTTTGGGTTGCCGGTGTGCATTGCCAGCTCATGTTAAGCTTCTCATCCACCAACACCCCCAAGTCCTTCTCCTCAGAGCTCCTCTCAATCCATCTTCTGCCCAACCTGTATTTGTGCCTAGGATTGCCATGACCCAGGTGCAGGACCTTGCACTTGGACTGGTTGAACTTCGTGAGGTTTGCATGGGCCCACCCTTCAAGCCTGACTGTTCCATCCCACTTGCCGAATAGCTGATTTTTAATAAGAAAAAAGCAAATAACAAACCCCACAAAAACATTAAGATACATTGATAAGTTATCACTTCAGAGTTTGAGTTCTGTTTCTTTAACTGCCTTGTATTCCCAAGGAAATACGTATTATTTGTTTATATTTGACATGCAATAAAAATTCAATTGAAAAAAAAAAAGTACCTCTTTAACTCCAGCTTTGAACTAAGCTACAATTCCACTTTAAATCTCTTAGTTGTTATTGTATTTCAGGGACTTTGGGTAGGAGAACATTCTTCAGGACAAGTTGTGATGAAACAGAGACTGACTCTGGGATAGAAATGATACCTTAGAAAGAGATGCACAGTAATTGGGATGAATGCTAGTGAGGCCCTTTTGAAAACTTAATAGCTAAATTTAAAAAGAAAAGTAGCTAAATTGTAATATTTGCATTCTAAATTTTGAACAAGGTGATTCTATAAATGGTTACACAGTTGTCCATATTGAGAAACACAAAGAGCGATTGTAATTAAAACCAAAGTACTGTCTCTGGGGATGCTCCAGAGCCATGATAAAACTGACTTAGATATGTGACAAACCCACAGGTATGATAGGTAACTTCTTTTGACACCTCTATTATCACCAGAGCAGCCAATGAATAAAGAAACAAAACTGTCAGAGATGGACAGATTGCAGGAATGTGCGCTGTTCCAATTTCACTCACCAGATCATATATGCAATGTTTTGAGGAAGCAATTTGAGTCACATATATTCTACAAAACATAATGCTAACCTCGTCAACAAAAAAGAGGATGAGTGTCACACAGCCTAAAAGTGAGTGAAGAGAGACCATCAATTTATGAATAGGGCCTTAGTAACGTTTTGCATTGCTAGAATTGTAAGTTCATCTTGATGATTATGATCTTGACCACCTTCTAAAGACCTCTGTTGCTCCACAGAATAGAGAGGGAATGTGAAAAACATGACTTGGTTACTAAAATGTGAAACATACACAGTTAAATTAGCTAATTAAAGCCTTGGTGCTAGGAGAAAGGAGACAGGTCTACCAATCTCAAAGAGAGAGGGTCTATCTATCAGCCTGGTAAAAAGAAGAGGCTGAGGAATGGGAATCACAATTGTATTAATTTTCTAGCCTTGCAAAATACAAGGGAAAAGGACACATACTTTAATAATTCAGTGAGAAATGGTGAAAAAATTTCTCTGACCCAAACCAGAGGGCAAAAGAAAAGTACACTCAGCTTCATTCTAGAGGGGAAGATGCAGTGCATAAGAGGGTTTGGGAATACTGTACAAAGCCTGTCTTAAAAAATATAGGAAATCCCTCTGAAAGTATCCAAAGTCACAAAGCATACAAAGCTAGATTCAGACTATTCTTAGGTGAAAAATATTTTAACAAGTTTTCAGCATCAGAATAGAGGCAGACTTAGCTATGATTACGGTGTAGCCATGCTTTCACTATTTTTTAAAATCACTTTAATACAAAGCTATATGATTTCAAACAAGTTCTAGCATCCGTTGAGCGATACTTCAAATCAAGCTGTTCTTCCTTCCCAAGATACAAATATTTTCTTCAGAGGGACAAGATAGCACAGGATTTCTACATTCCCCTAGACTCAGGGCTGTAATAAACATACGTTTCATTGCAACGTCTGAAGAGCATAGGTGCCAGACACTGTCAGCCGTTCACCAAAGGCACAGAGATTGTTAGCGGGGAACTAACACAACAGGTTATTTTTCAAAACCTGTGCTAGTAATCTGGCTCAGATCATTGTAAGGGTTTTCAATTATTAATGGCCAGAATGCCTGGAAGAAAGTTCCATATATTGCTTTTCTCCACTGTGCTGTGGCTGTTTTTTCATCTTTCTCAGAAATTGACAATAGAATCTCCACTCCAACCAGCAGCATTGAGAAAGGGATTTTATTACAAAATTACTGTCCACAAAGCATCTATATTAATTGCATAATTCTATAGGCTGAAACAAGATGTTGGGGAAAATATTTGGTTATTAAACACATATTAATCTGTTAGGCACAGTAGTTCTGCTTCTCTGAAGCAGTACGTTTAAAAGAAGACTTCTGGGGGGAAAGGTCTATTTGTAATTTAGAGCCAGTGCAGTACAATCTTTGTGCGTAGCACTGGCATTCAGAAAACTTGCATTGTATTCCCAAGCGTGGTGTCTCATCACTGGCTGATTTTTGAATACAAATTTTTACAATGAAAATGATCTCTATGCAGCGGTTGCACATTAATAAGTATGCACTCGGTTTTACTATCAATGTTTACATTTTGAATCATGTTAATCCAATCAAATACCATAACCCTTCATTAGATGGTTAAGCAACATCTGAGATTAAACCACAGGTTTTTTTACAATATTTGGAATGTTTTCTTATTAGGGACTGCAACACTCTCATCTGTTAAGTGGGGAAGATGTCGGTACGTAAATTTGTAAAGTGCTCCAAGTTCTGTGTAGAGATCACTACTAATGACTACTATAAATCCAGCTCTGATAAGTATAGCATTAGAAAAGTATCTTCCTCTATTCGTAGTGACTTCACGCTGCAATAACTACAGATGCATGTACTAAACGTTTCCGATAGGTAGTTTTTATTTCTTGTCCTCTCTATAAACAGAGAAAGCCTTAGAATACTGTATTATTACATGTATTGCAAGCTCAAGATTTAGTATCCCACAAGGAGTAAAGGAGAAATGCAGCATCTCACACTGGCTTAAAATTAATCTTTATAATGTACGGTATTATTGTATAGGTTTTAAAATATGCAGCCTTAATATTTTACGCTGTGTTAGTGTTTAGCATTATTTTCAAGCAACAGCCTCTCTCTGCCCCTTTAAATTAAACTTGACATGTTATAGTTGGTAGAGTTGGAATATTTCCTAAATTACTTAATTTTAGTTAATTTCTGCATGACACTTAAATATAAGATGCTATAAAATTGTATAATTAATGATTAGTTATTTTATTAACTTGCTTAACAAGCAAGCCCTGAACTGAGAAACGGAAAACATTTCAAAACCTCTTGTCTTTGATTCAGTACAATGCCAAGTCTCTCCATTTGCAGCAGTGTTCATGTTCTACTGTGGTGTGGTAATAATGATGTCTGAACCTGATCATTGTGTTTCCCTTGTAAGTTAAATGCAACTCTCTGTTTCAGCTATTCTATTGAGACCAAAATCCCTCGCCTGGGACACGTGATGATGAGATGCCTGACAAAAGTACATGTTACAGGGATACTTTTACTTTTATATTGAAACCCAAGTGCTGAGCTGATTCAGAGTCCTATTACTCTCACCACTGTGAGCACTGTATAACTAGGCACATGGGAGACTCACTGATAATTTGGCACAGCAAATGGAAAAATGGCAGTATTTCAATGGCAAGCTGAGAACAAGCTGGAAGACCAGACTCTTCTGAAAAATATACCCCTTTAGAAATGTTGTTCGAAGTGTTATCTCATTTAATCACTTTATATCACTAATAAGTTATGTAAATCCAACTACTCACTCAAAAAACTTTTCTCTAAAGAAGCAAATCTCTTTTATGTGAGGAAGAACATAAAAGTTGCAGTTCTTTGTCCAGAGCCAACACATTTTCAATCATATGGATTTCAGGCCCCTTTAACTTACTCAGAATCCGTGGTTATACTGCCTAATAGTATAGGAATAGTATAGGGGAGGGAATAAGGTTTGGAGAACCTGCATTTGATGAATGTGTTATTACAGAAAAATGTTCTAGATATTATTAAAACAGGCAATTACTTTAGTCCACCAGGTTGCGCGTCTATAAAATAACATGCTACAGATGCCCAAAGGCACATAAATCCAAACACGCAATCTCCAAAGCAACTACTCCATCAGTCATTGAGTCCTGGATGTTTCCCTGCCTGGCCCAAAAGTTTCTAATGCCAACAGGTCTGGAAAGCTGAACTGAAAAGTACAAAGATCCTATATCCCTTGTTTCTCTGGAAATCAAGCTAAACCTAACAAGATAAATTGCAGATGTAATCAATTTGGAGTGTATTTTTTTTAAGATGCTCAATTAGACACTAGCATTTGGTGCTATTTGAGAAACAAGACAGAAAAAAAAAACTTTCTTTCACTGGAGTGCCAAGTTTGAATAGTTTATCATATATTAATATATTAAGTGCATTGTTTATGATCCTTTTACCAACATTTTATCTGCTGTTATATTATTTCCCTAGGAGTTATCTTATATGGTGATTGCTCAATTGTAGTCTCCCTAAATGATGCAAAATTCCTTCTGTTGTCAACTTTAATGGATTTTGTCCTTACAGGTGCCAGCTTGTTGATTTTGTCAATTTTGATACCTTATTCCAACAGATATCTTAAATTATTTATGTTTATCGCTTATCATACAAAGTGTTTTTTCATTCAAAGTTTAAGGCTTACTTTTATCTCCAACATGTGAATGAATAGATATGAAGACATTGAATATTTATTAAAAAAAAATATAAAGCTTTATAGGGTCTATAAGAAAAGACTCATCAGCTTGCACAAAGCTGATGGTAAGGGGAATGTAGTGCCCACTGACATCACCCGTCACAGTAGAAAGAAGAATCTCTTGATATATATATAATGGACAACAGAAAGAGACTACAGTTATAAAGCCATATGATACATAAAGAACATAGAAATCTTGGAAATATACTTGCAAACTTGTATGATTTTTTTGCAAGAAGTTTGTAAGATACTGTCTACGAAATAAAATTACCTATAATTTGAGATCTCACTTATCTTGATTTTAGCCCACTAATCCAGAAAGGTTTAAAACTCAACATATAGGTCCTCCAAAATCTCATCTATAAGCTGAATGCTATAGTATCAGAGGGAACAAAAAACCTTTTGGTTTGATTGTGAGGAGCAATTAATAGAGCCAGTTCAGCCTTTAGCTAGTAAAATAGTATTTACTCAACTAGGAACCACAATATGATTTTCATGAAAATTGTGTTGAAAACTACAGCAGCCCTTCTGATGATCTCCAGGAATAGCAAAAGCCTTCCTCCTACCTGAACCTGGTGTATTCATAGGTTATTGTAAAGATGCCATCTCTCCAGTTGACTGATTTGCTTATTTGTAACCCTGATGTGGCCAATGCTAGGAGCAAACAAAATGGGCAGCTGCACAGGGTGAGTGGAAAGGTGGATATCAAGTGCTCTCCTTCTCTTTCCATTGTTTCCCGTTCTGCTGTTGCCACACAGAGAGAGGCTGGGATGTCCACCCATCCCAACATGGGTATCAGGTGTATCACGCTGACCGTTGGGTCTGGTAGAAATCACAAAGTCTAGCACAACAGGGATCTCTTGTCCCACTCCATCCATTTCTTTACCCGGCACCGGCCCTAGGTTTAGCCCCTGCAGCAACTGCTTCTGCTTTCTCAGCAGCCTGGTGGGCAAGGAGGTTACATTGGGGCACTAAAGGAGAAGCAAACACTTATCTAGAGGGACTGTTTGGAGATAACTATCTATGGAGAAAGGAAAAGGTCTGAAAGTCCTGGGATCTAGAAGAAGATGATGATCAGGGAGCTGGAGCACCTCTCCTATGAAGAGAGGCTAAGAGAGAAGAAGAGGAAGACCTTATAGTGGCCTTCCAATACCGAAAGGGGGTCTACAGGAGAGATGGAGAGGGACTCTTTATCAGGGGGTGGAGGGAGGGATGAGGGATAACAGTTTTCAACTGCAAGAGGGAGATTTAGATCAGATATTAGGAAGAAATTATTTCCTGTGAGGGTTGTGAGACACTGAAACAGGTTGCCCAGAGAAGCTGTGCATGCTGCATCCCTGGAAGTGTTCAAGACCAAGCTGGATGGGGCTTTTGAGACTCTGGTCTACTGGGAAGTATCCCTGCCCATGGCAGGGGGGTTGGAACTTGATGATCCTTAAGGTCCCTTCCAATCTGAATGATTCTATGATTCTATGAATATGGGGAAAGAGGTGAGTGGCTATCAAAAAGGAACAAAGCCATGAAGACTTCCCTGGAAGTCTGGAAAGCTCTTCTTTTCTTCTGCCCCACTACTGCCATTGCTGGAACTTTCTTACTCCTTCTCTTTTTGTTAAGTCAACTTTAAATACCTCACTGCCATCACCACCAATCTGAAGAAGACTTCTAATATCTACTTCTTTTTTTTTTCCCATTCTCCTGAAAAATTGAAATCTGTCTGTTTTCAGTTCTGGCACAGAGAAATTTAATTTGCTAAAGATGTCTTTGGCTAGCTCTAACCATACTTTTCTTTTCTTGTAGGCTCCTAAAGGAGTCAAATTGCACTATGCAGAATAAATATTGGGAATCCTGTATGTATTATACATGCAGTTGATGAGATTATTAGCAAACAAAAAGGTGTCCAGGTTTCTAGGCTTACTTTAACAACTAGAAAAAGAGATACCTCCAGTTTGATTCAACTGGTTGGTATGACAAGGAGCTGAAAGTTCAGCACACTATACTGCTCCTCCCTTCTCTCAAGGTCAAGTTGTGCTCATTTGATCGTTTTAGGTTTGTCCTGAGGGTAGGAAGGGTCTTCTGACCCAGTTCTCAGTTGCCTGTTGCCTTGGTTGACTGTAATCTGATTCAGATTTATTTGCCTTGATCACAGAAATTGTAAGTCATAGTACAAAAGTAAAAAAACAGGCAAGGGTGTCCTAGGAATGTGAAAAGGATATATTGTTTATTAGTTAACATCTGTGGAGAATAACTAGCAAATACATTTTGATTTGTTTACATTTTCCACCACTTTGTGCTGAAAGGACCAAGGTCTGCAAATACCTCTTCACGTGTTCAGCTTTAAGAGCCCAAACAGAATGGTGGGGTATCTCAGAGCATGTTTACTCCTTTCTTAGCACTTTGGCATACTCAGGAGGAAAAAAAAAGCCACCAAACATGGATACAGTTTGATAACTGAATCAACACTCAGGCAGCAATTATTATACAATTATTAGAATATGAAGACAAAAGTCATTGTACCATAGCTTATTCTGTGCCCACTCCAGTGATTTCAGATGTAAAGCAGAGCAAAATCTGACTTAGTGTTACCCAGTAGCATTTTCATCCTTGCTAAAGAACAACCTTATTACTATCCCTGTAATAGATTAAAATAGCTCATCTCAGCACACCCAGAAAGAACACAGGTTTCAGCTGGTGCATGTTAAGTGCTTTTGTATTTGAAAGCAAAAGGGTTTCTTTCAAACTCAAAACTGACTGGTCTCGGTTGCCTTCATTGTCATTTGCAGGAAAAAGGACTGAGTCTGTTGGGAACTAACCAAATTGTGTCAGCAAAAGCCCCCTTAAGCCCACAGTTCAGAAGAACATAAACCAATACCTTAAATGATTTGCATTATCCAGTACAGCTTGCAGTGCCTGCTTGTCCTTTTTCAGTGATCCTCATTGGCACGATAATTACTGTATTTCCTTGTGAAGGAAGACCAATGCACATGTATTTTTCTTGAGTTTTAAGTGGCCCCTCATTCTTGCTAGCATAGCCAAGAGTCACACCGTTGTAATTGCAACCAGCCCTTTTTATTACTCCCTGACACTAAACTCACATCTATCCAGCTTTTTAACTTACTATGCAGAGATGTAAAATATGTCTCCATGAGTCAATGGTGGTATCATAAATAGCCTATTATGGGATATTAATGAAAGGGACTGCCAAGGTACCCGTCATACTAGCATAGCAGAGGGCCCATAAAAAGCCAATAAATCAAATAATCTTTACAGCCCATCTACAATAAGCAAAGTATGAAAATGTGGTCTTTGTCAGATATATTGCTATGGGCTCTCTTAGTCCTGGAGTTTGCTGACACGTATAACAAAAATAGCCAGTATAATGACCTTATCCAGTGTTACCAACCTCTGTTTATATACTACAAGCCCCTGCATGCATGGGACAAATTGTAGGCATCATAAAGGCACATCTGTTAGCTGAGTAATGCCACCTACCATATGCTCTGTGAAAAGATATATAGAGGGAGAAGTTAGCAGTGGGGGTTGCTAAAACAGACTGGAGAGACTGCAAGTCCCTGGAAACCTGAAGAAGCATCAACCTCCAGTAGCTCAAGGACTGCTTACATGTATTTCCAAGAATGAGGCATGGTTTCTAAACATAGTAGCTACATTTAATGTCCTTTATAATAAAGAGGATCTTTGGGGCCAATTATTTATTTTTGTACATGCAGGTCTAGACAGTGGATGTTTACCATATCAAGCATAGAGAATCTGTCTCTCATAGTGCAAAAAATCTTATTCTATGAGAATAGGTTTCTCCAGACCACTAAAAACTCTTTGAGAGTCTGTAACTTCAGAAAGAAGTTGAACATAGCTTTTAATGTGGCACAATTTTACAGTGCAGCTGGGACAGCTGGCTGAAATGTAGAAGATAATTGCATTGCATAAAACCGAAACTACATTGATAACATGATGTAATCTTTTAGAGGACAGGAGGGATCTTCTTGGTTCATTCAATTTCAAAATACAGAATATTGTATTTAAAATAGAAATCTCTGTCTATCCAGAATGTAATGATGGGAAGTTTCCTATTAATTGTAACCACACAATATTATTGTATCCTTAGCTGTTCTTCCCGTGTTCTTCCTGTGTTAAGACGTGAATTAAGACGTTCTGCTACGAAAGAAAAAGACTTCTCTTGTCTTTTCTTAATCCTGAGATAAACACTGTATACTTTACAACAGAGGAATGTATTTTGACTCTCATCACAATTGTTCGCTGGTCTCAAAATGACAAGAAGAAAAGGAAAAGTACTGCTATGTTAAAATATTGCCAGGCTGAATAATGTACATTTTCTAATTCATCAAAATGTAAACTAGAATAAACGTCCACATTTAGGAGACGGGATTAGATTTCTTTCTCTTTCAGGAAAAGATACAATATTTGGAAAGAGACCTTATTTCTAGAAAGAACATAGGCTAAAATACTGCGTTGTGTTTCTTTCTATTAAATGTTTTTTGCTGGCTCTCTTATTATTAAAAAGGACACAACTTTCCCAAAATACAAGCCATGCTGCTTCTAAAGTTTAAAAAAGATGCTTTGGAACATTTATGTTTATTCCAATTGCTCTACTTTAAAGATTTCCAATTTTTTATTTCTGTTTTACATTTTTTCTTGAACTGAAAAAGTTTCCTAATTTAAAAGAGTGGAAACACCAACAAATTTTTGTGCTTTCTGCATTTTTTATTTATAATGAGGAAAAAACATCAATCCTTTTAAGCAGTAATGATTCCCCCTATCTAGTTTTTTAATTAAGACACGAAATCTATCAGTTAATAAATGAGTACACTGTGTATATGTTCTAATTGAAGTTCACTATATAGATTGATGTCTACACATTTCTTGGGAAATATTGTACTCATATATGCATAGTGTTGCATGGAGCTTCAACTTTTGGCAAAGACTGGGGGCTAACATAGCAACATTGCCAAGGATACGAGATAATTAAGCTTGCCAGATATTGTTAATGCAAAGCACAAATTGGTATTCATACAGTATTTATGATGTGCTCATATCTAATGCACATATCTCTAAGAAGAAAGGAAAGTAACGAATGAATAATCAACTTGTTCAACCTCTATAGAGACAAAAACTTCAGACCAACTCACTGCCCAGTTTTGAGGAATAAGGATAGTTTATTTTTCTTATATTTACTTTACCTGCCCCTAATATAGACACTAAATTTCTGCTTCTGTTCTCATTTACATGCTGGGCTGACTAAAAGGATGTTAGTATCTGAAGCTGATCAAAACAATACAGGTAATATGAAATTTAGGTTTTCAAGGTTAATTATGCTCTTATGACTAGTTGGTACAGTGTCAAAACCAATTCATATCAACGTTAGCATCTGCATTAATTTAACTGTGGACATTTCAAGTGTTCCACAGATAACTAAAAGTCACATGAAGAACAGTCTTGTTTTGTTTGTCTTGAATTTGCTACCTCCCATCATCAATTAGTATTCTTACAGTTGGTAGAAGATAACTGCAAACAATCAAAACCTCGTCACCTTTTCCATGTTACATACAATAATGAAGACCTGTACTATTTCCTCCCTTTGTTATCTTTTTGATGAATACTCCTAGCTACATGCACTCTTCTGGATCTTCCTTTCTTAATAATTCAAATGCTTTTTTTTTTTTTTTAAACATCAAGGACTGTTTGAGCTAGAACTGGTGGTTTTTTTGCCCTTTTGACTACTGCTGAACACTGAATGGAGGTTTTAATTGAATAATCTATTATAACTCCAGAGTTCTCAATCCTAAATACTACAGAGCCTATTACTACATATATAACGTTCAGATGAGGTTTCCCCCTCACCCCCGACCCCTCCATGTATGTTGTTTTGCATTTCTCTACAATACTTTTCATCCTTTTGACATTCATTTGCTGTGTCATGGAATATGCTTCTGCAGGTTTTCAGTGGAATTGTTGTGTCTTTATTTCTTTAAATAATTTAGCACAGTCAGCAAACTTGTCTTCTTACTATTCACCTGAGCTTTAAGACACTTCAACACTTACTAACATGTTGAATAAGATGGTCCCAGTGCAGAAACACTTCTCTTAATTTTCCTCCACTGTGAAAGCTGTTATTTACTCCCGTCCTCTTTTTTCTACCCTCCAACAGTTTTGAGGCATGATTTAGCTTCAAAAAATCCATGTTGATCCTTCCTCTATTTCTTGCATGTACCCAACACCCTGGACCTGGACCAACACCAGGACCTTTCACACTGAAAAAGCTTTTCTGGTTCTGCCTCTGAGGGGGTCTCTGACTGCAACGTGCAACTCAAACCAGAATAAAGTGACTTTCCTTGGCTGCCACGTTTTATTAGACAAACCTTCCTTCCTTTGGCCATCCTTGAGGTGCTTGTGGAAGAATGACTCTTTAAGCTTCAGCACTATGAAGGCGATGGACAAGTCCAGTCAGACCCTGAATAGATAGCTTTATGCTGCCACAGGGAGTCCTTCCTCAGAGGCTATCATCAGTTTTTGCCTTGACAATGCTTTTAAGGGAAGAAAGAGGAATATATGTAATATAAAACAAACATGAAGGCCTAGAAATGTGTGAAATTAAGTACAGATATTTCATTCTTTTTCAGCTACATTCAACTGTGCTGTAGTGTTTATATAGGCCATACACTAGAATTACCTACTGATTTTTCATGCTTCTCAAAAATTATATTTAGCATGTTCCATTTAAGGTATTCACTTCTCCTCTTACCTTCATTTCAGCCGTGGAAAATAGTAAAGAATGAACAAAATGAGTTGAGACATCCCTGAAGCTCAAAAAAACCCCAAATGTTACTACTTTGCTCTGCAAGCAGAACTTTTCAATCTCAGATATGTGTCAAGTGCAGGCCTTGAGTGCACAGGTTTAACATCAACATGTAAAAGATCCCCAAAGGGTGCTTTAATTATTGTTCTCACTAGCTGGGGTCTCCTGAACACACTAACTTTGTCATGTGTCTTCTTTGACTAAATAAATTTCCCTTAAAGTAGGCAGCTAAGTCTTCTCTGTGCATGCCTGGAAAGCAAACAGGGAGGAATGAAGTTAATCTAAGCATGCTCACAGTCCGTTTAAGATTATAGTATTACATCCTTCAGGCTTTATATCTTATCGCAGTTCTGCTATATGTCTCCATGGCTTAGCTATTAATAACATAAAAATAGTAAGTATTGTAACTTTTTTATTGCAGAGATTTATTTGCTGCTTGGTATTTGGTGTTCTTGGTCTCCTAAACCTTAGAAGTTTGAAAAATGCACTATTATTTATGGAAGTGCTGGCATTTAGTGCAACTTTTTTTTAAATTCAAGCTCTGGTGGGTTTCTTTTCTGCCTACGTGAAAAAAACCCAACCCAAAACATTACCACCATTCTCGATAAATTGAGGAAAGTAGTAACGCAAGTTGTTTGAGCTCTTTTACATCCCCCCATCCATCCACGCACATCTCTCAATGGGGCAAAAAGGTGCAAGTCAGTCATTGATTCTTCTTAATTTGACATTGTAAGGGCTTTTAACAAATTTGAGAGCAGAGCACCATTTCTCTTCCATCTCTGTTTCTAGAATGTTAGCAGCTACAAAAGTTCAGTGTCCTCTGCTGGCTGCTCAGCCTTTTAGTGACCAATCAAGTCACTTGTAACATATAACATAGCTCATAACTGTTGCTCCCATGAAGGTCATCACATCACCTGCAATCATTATTTGAAGCATCCATGTAGAGACATGCAGGCAAATACCCAGCACATGTTTTTATTCCAAAAGCAAACATGTATATGTAGCCATGTGAGCAGGAAAAATAACTAATGAATCAAGTTTGCCATGGCAGATGCTCATCTGGCTGCAACTTCTGCATTACTAAAATCGTACTCCAGAATCATGGTGGAATCATCGGAAAAATAAGCCACAGACAGACAGACTTCTTCAATTTCAAATAAAAAGATGTGTTAAAGGAGGGCAGAACTAGGAATACTCTTTGCCCAGGAAGAAAAAGACTGGAAAGAGGAGTGATGGCACAATTTACTTACAGAATGATCTGAACAAGAACGCTCACCGTGCAGCTGTGGGAAGACCAAAGGTGAAACAGCTGAAACCTGAGCTCCTGTACACTGAGAGCAAGCTTTTGTTTGAGCAGGACCTGACAAATAGTAGGTTACGAGTGTATTGCCAGGCGATCTGTATAGAAATTTCATTTGCTAACAACAGGACTGTTGTGGCCTGAACCAAAAAATACTCCCACAACATCTGCTTCTTGTTAGAAAGGAAGTTACATTAAGCAAGGTAAAAATATTCTAAAATATTCCTTTTACTCCCTCCTGTACAACAAGGTGCAGGCAGGGCAAACACAGAGCTGGAAGGAGCCATAGAAGTCCCCTTTCTGATGAAGGCTGTCCTAGTACTTGTGACCAGTTTCCCTCACCGGATTCTCTAGCTCACTTCTAGCTCACTGGTCCAAGGGTCCTTAGCCACTGGCCAGCAGGGTGAGGGGATGGTGACACCCCAAACAGGGAAACTGGCGGACCAGTACAGCTCTGGGCCCCCAAATCTTCCAGCAGCAGTTCAGGAGGTGGATGACGCCAGGAGCTGTCCCCTGTCAAGAGCTTTTAGGTCATTGCCTTCTTCTGAAGGGCAAGAGAGTTCAGTAAAACGGACGTGCACAGCAAATGCCAGAGGCAGAGCATGTTTGGTTTTATTAGTAAAGAGGCAGTTCTTCTCTTGGTGAAGGTGCTGTGGTGGCCTCTGGCCTTTGCTAATGTCTTCTGTAGTTGTCTGAGTGCTGATGAAGGGAAATGTTTGCTCCTGTCTCTGGTTACTTCCTTGGGGTTTCTCACCTTTAGCTACTACTCCAGAAAGATGCTGGGCTCCTACACATGCTATACTGCATTTTGCATCTCAGTGTTGATGTCCCACACAATGTGGAGCATCTCAGGGTGTGCTAAACACCTTCTTCTGAGCAGCAGAACCCATACCTTAAGGACTAGCCTAAGAATTGCTTTAAAATGATCTGCCCATCTGAATAGCCACATGAAAAATATTAATTAGCAATATTTGCTCATTCAGTAAGAGAAGCAAAATCTAATTAAGTAGCTCTTTTGTTTCAGTTTGGCTCAACCGAAAAAAGCAAACAAGCTTTCTGTCACAGAAACCCAGCAGTTCACTGTCATACTCATAATCATTTTGGTCCAGAAGAGACAAAACAAATAACAAATATCAGAGATTCCTTTTTAGGAAACAAATTTAAATTTTTAAGCACGCCTTTTATCAATAAGCTCATTAGTTTATGTCTATATTCATAAACTGTACACTTTAATTATATATGTTACAACATGCAAGGTGTACTAGGTGCATGATTCACTTATATCACTCACAGCTGTGCTCTAGTATGACTAGATATGCATTATTTTCATACATTAACTCCACAATTAAATAGCAAAATACAGTTGGGCTTATTAACATCCAAAGATAGTTGGGGTAAAGCAAACATTTAAGTAGAACGTATAAATTCACTACAAGGCTAATTGTTCTTATTACTCCATTTATGGAACTGTGTAACCTTTTTATATTCAGGTAAACTAGTTTTTACTTATTTTACTTTTATGTCCAATGTTCAAACACAATTAAGTCTGCTAAAAACACTAACATCTAGTGATTTTTCAAAGGCTTAATTGAATTTTATTTGCATATACATTGTTGCAAAAACAATACATAGCTTCGTACAGTCAATGTTTCTTTTTATTTGAATGGGCTACTGGCACTCCAGTGTATTCTGTACTACTTCCCTGATGATGATAATCCCAGCTAGCTTGGACACAAGGGTACATAGAGACACCTTGTGCTGGCAAGGGGAGAATTACTGGAAATGAATATGGACATCCGTACGTCAGAAGATGATCACCCCCTCCTCTTCCTCCACATGCTGTGACAAATTAGGTTTCTCTACAGTAAAGTCACAAAAGATGTACCACAGGCAGAGTGAAACCAAACAAAGACATTTCTAGAATGCAGAAATCTATGGGCAATTTAATTATGACTAGTCATTTCAAAGAGGGCAGAGAGAAGAAAGTTTTATAATCTTATTCTGACAAACTTTGTAGTAAGCTCATACACTACCTCTAGTATACTTGGGCTAAGCCAGTGTCTCATCTGGTTAATGACAGTTGAGGTGTTTCTATGATACAGTCTGTTACGCTGTGTAGATGAACTGCTGGGGGAAGGCTGTGGAGGGTCTGTTTACAAAGGCCTGCAGTGACAGATAGGGGCAATGGCTTCAAGTTGGAGAAGAGCAGATTTAGATTGGATATTAGGAATAAGTTCTTTACCATGAGGGTGGTGGAACACTGGAACAGATTGCCCGGGGAGGTGGTTGAGGCCTCTTACCTGGAGATATTCAAGGTGAGGCTTGATGAGGCCCTGGGCAACCTGGTCTAGTTGGAGGTGTCCCTGCTGACTGTGGGGAGGTCAGAGTAGATGGCCCTAGTGGTCCCTTATGGCCTGGACTATTCTATGATTCTACGACTGATTTTATGATTCTGTGATTCTGTGATTCTATGATTCTGTGTCATGACTCACCATCTTCTTCAGGAGAATGCTGTGGGAGATGGTTTCAAAGGCCTTACCAAGGTCCATATAGACAATGTCCACAGCCTTCTCCCCATCCAGAAGGTGGTTCACATGGTCACAGAAAGAGATCAGGGTTAGTAGCCGTTTTAGTTTCAGGTTAGTAGTAGTATTACCTCTCTTGTTTAGATGTAGAAACAGAGGGGAAGAGAGATCTAAAGAAGCACACAGCAAGTCAGAAGTTTTACTTCCAGCCAAGTGTCTGGCTACTACTGTACCTCTTGACCATTTTGTTTTCAGTCTCCAGTCATCAGAGAATGTAATGAAAGCAGCATGATAAAATAACAGTGTAATCAGGATAGTCAGATTTAATACAACAGAACTGAATTTATGTGAACAAGTTACAATCAGTTTTAAAAAATAATCTCCCTTTTCAAATTATACAGAAAGCCCCAACACGGGTTATATTTTCTTTCCCACAAGCATTCTTATCCTTTAAATGTTTTCTAATTATTTTAACACCAGGTATTGTGAAGCAAATGAAGAACTAGAATATAACATTCAGTCTATTCCTAATGATTCTCTGTCAGCTAACCTCTAATTAAAAGTGAATGGCACCTTTAATAAAGACCACGTTAAAAGGACAGAACAAAAAAAGCTGTGTGAGAAAGAATAGTACAGTGAGAATTAAATCACTAAAGTTTGTGGGAATTTCCCTGCCCTCTGCTTGCCTGCCTTATTTTTGGCCCTCAGCTTTGACAAGCCACCACTTAGGAATTTTCACCTCATCTCTAACTGCAAGTACTGTTCATCTGATTTCTGTCAGTGGTACCAATACTTCAGATAAGAGTGCAAGCAACCCATCTGTAGGCACATGTGGGATAATCTGTTTCTCTAACGGTTGGAGATGGGTGTAGGCTCTGCAGCTACAGACGTAATATCCTTTATGTAATTTTTGTGGCTATTAAATAAGATTACTCTGAATATCACTGATAGCAAATTAAAAACAAATCCTTTTTGCATCTGTTTCATTTCAGAAACTTAGAGTGGCAACAGTTTCTATGTTTCGAAGACAAATTTTGTGGAAAAAATAAAAAACTTTCAGTGACTCATAAGTTAAAAGAGAAAAAGTATGAAAACATTTAAATGCAGATTTTGATTATAAAAATGTTTGTGTTTCGATTTTAGCTGTTCCAGAATACTACTTTTACCTGAGGAAAAGTCTTACATCAGATTCTAATAATATTGGTATATGTGGGAAGATGATCCTCACTAAAATGATTGTGCTGTAAAGGAAGCATATGGTGTGCAATATGTTAGAAACATCTTGATGTTGGAGGTACATAAATTGTGAAAGACATGCAAAAGTGTAAAATGTGTATGTCCTATATCTAGTAAATATTTTTTATCTTCAAGGTTTGGAATCTGAGGTAGTCTTTTTTAAAAAGTAATCAGACAAATAAGAAATGTTTAGACCTGTGGCCACTATGAACAGTCAGCTTCATGTTTCCCTTTGAACAGGTCCTTGAGCTGTGGAATACCTAGTGCACTGGAAGAGAAACCTGTGCTAGATCCTTACAAGTCCAAGAGATTCTATTAACTGAGATCCTGCAACACAGAAACATGGTATTCACTGCTTGCGGTAACAAACAAGCTGCAAGCTGTTCAGCTGGGGTTTTTGAGTGGCTTTTTTGTTTGTGTGCTACAGACCAAGCATATGGTCTCTGCTGTCTCTTTACAACATTCCCCAAACAGGACCACTTGGCTGCACAGTGAAGAAATGTGAGAACTACTCACAGCCCATTCAGGCCTAATACACTTCTGCCACACAAGAGAGGGGAGTTTCCACAAAGGACAAGTGAGGTATTTCTATGTTCTAGGACATCTTACGGAATCATGGACACATGAACAGAGTAAAATGTTTTCCTCAAAACTAATGCGACAACAACTCTGACACCTGAGTGTCTATGGATTTAACTTGTTAGAACCTGCAGTAAGCTATTGCTAATGAACTTTGATGGATAGGTACAGATGCTATAGACTACAACAGTGCACAACTTGTACCTAATCTCTTTCAAGTATGTTTCTTTATTAGTAATTTTGACTATTTTTTGTTAACGGTACAAAAAATACTGTTAAAGAAACCAGTACAAACATGACATGGTTTTCATGATACATGGTTGGAGTGTAACCAAAGGACTGCCAAAGAAAGGAAATATGGTTACAGAATAGAATAAGCCATGAGAAGGAAAAAAAGCTCTGGATTACTTCTAGGACTCTAGCTTAAATGTAACTAATAAGCAGTAAGCAAACTGATTGTGATAAATAAAGAGGGCTTGGGTTTATAGCCTGTAAGAACATATTTAATAATTTCTAATCTTGTGTCTGAAAAAGTGAACTGCAAGACCATAAGCCAAAGTGGAAGTCACCTAATGGACATGCTTAAAATGATGGTTCTGCTCCCATTACCGTCTCTTCTCTCCTTGCTGAACTGAGCACTGGGTTGGAGACTTCGGAGGCTAAACACAAATTGAAAGTGGAGAAGTCTTCACTCCTGTTTTTCAAGCTGTCCCTTCTTCTGTGTTGTTACTCAAGCTTCGACTACTCTCTGTGCTTGAGTGGTAGAAGCAATCTTGGCTAGGGAATGGGCTGATGCCCAAGTTTAGGACCAACATGCTTGGCCACAGTCCTCAATAAATATTCTGTATCCGTACTCGTTGCAAACAATTGGCATGCCTGACCACTTTGCTAAAATCTGTCCAAAATTTTTTTATTTTTATTTTTTTTAAATAAAAGTGTTGCATTGTTAGGACTAAATAGTGTATAGTTTTGAGATTCAGGAAACTACGCAATGACCTATCTCCCAGAGTCTTCCTATGAAAAATAATTGAAACTGGCTTGGTTATAAACATTTTAAATTTAAAAAAAAAAAAAAAAGTCTGGGTAATGGTGGACAAAGGATGGTGACAAGC
>VZTM01001441.1:25282-42119 GCA_013400555.1 Jacana jacana
GTGGGAATGCAGTGCAAAAGAGAGAACAATGAAGGCGTTAATGATGTTTGTATATGTTACTGCATATATAGATCAATGTATTTCAGATATATACTGAAGGGAAAGACTAATGGAAGATGTGGAGAGGTGATAGGTAAAGCATTAATAGGATCAGGAAGAAACAGTGAAACAGTGAAATCCTTTTTGAAATCAGTACTGAATAAGCCTGAGGAATTAGCCAGCATGACAGAAAATGCAATCCCTTTGTAAACAAAGCTCATCTTACAAAAGGTTAGAGTCCAAATAAAATAATCCACAAAGACAATTTGTCTTTTGCAGGGATTATTAGGTAGCAAAGACAGGTAAAAGAGAAATATCACACTAATTTCACATCTGATTTTAATAACTATTCTTTTCTTCCTCTAAGGAAATGGATTTGTTCAGAGTTTAAGATGTTGATAAACATTGACTATTCCATAATCAGAAATTTGGCTTTCTAGACCCATTTTTGTATTGAGCCAAATTAGGCAAAGACTCTATGTAGTAATATTGTTATGATTGCAAAAGGAAACTGGGAATATTATGACAACATAACAAGTGTGACATTACCCTTGAATACATTGCTGCTGCTGCTGTCACTATATTTTCATATTCACAAGTAGCAATCACATATCAAGGCCAAGTGCACTAGTGAAGGCAGGGGCTTTGGGTGATCTGTTGGTGTTGGTCTGTGAAACAAGTGTCAGATGCTGCCTTATTTAAGCTGGTGATTACATTATTATTGCCACCACCGCCTAAATGCTGCGGGCAACAGTTGGAGCAGCAGCAAAATTTCCAAGCAGAGAAAAAAAAAAAAATCCTTGCTCATAGTGTTCTTAGATAGCTTATCTAAGAACCTGAACTTTTCTGTCCTTTACTGAGTCAACCCAGTTGCGGTGCATGCACAAGGAATGCAGTACAAAAACATGGCATGCATAGACCATTGGTTACGCTGGTACGCAAACCCACAGCAAATACACTCATGCTGTTCCTATTTCCACCAATGTAGTGCGTCCCTTGAAATGAACTGTCACAGTCATTCCTGATGAGGATGTCATGCATGAAATGCAAATTATAAACTAGTTCAAAACAGCAAAAATGTAAGCCCATGCCTTGTAACAGAAGGAAGTAATATTGATGAAATTGCTCTCATTGAGAGCAATTCTAACATTTTCCATCTAATGGTGCAAATTAGTCAAGCAAGTTATATTTAATTTAATTTTATGGTTGTTTTCTTTTTGAAATCAGTACTGAATAAGATAACTTTTGACTAAGTTCCTTGTTCATAGATGTATATTTCAATGCTCCCATTGAGCAAACAGCTTATGAATGTGAAGGAAAATATTTGTGTACTGTATGTCAATATTTTAGCAGTAGCAGATTTTTTTCTTTGGGCAAATGGTACATAAAATAATCTGAAAGCCTGTTCAGTCCAGTAAAGGATTGCAGGGTTTTTTTCTGTCTTCTCTAATAATGTTTAAAATGTGTGATTAAAAAAACTTTTTCTTAACTTTGCATTGTTTACACAGTAATGGAATTATGGTATAAAATTCTCCACAATAATTTAATCACTTCATTACTAGTTATGCTAGATCAAGAATATGCACTGTAAAAAATAATAAATAAAATAAATAAAATAGGAAAACTGAAGGAAATTGTGTAACGCTGCAGCAGTTATTTGGGAGTCCAGAGAGACGCAGCTGACATTAAAACAAGTAGGTTCAGTATTATCTTATCTTGGTTCATAAGGAGAGGCTTTAATCTGAAATGTTATCATTTCCCCTCTTTTCACAAGCAGCAATTCCCCATAAAGGTTTTAAAGGAAGTGATAATAAACTACCAGACAGAGAGACTGGAATTCCTGAAGGTGGCTAGCACTTGAGCACAGGGAAAGGACCTGGGGATCCCAGGCTGGTGTTTCTCTATGAATCATTCTCATACAAACTCTCTTTTCCTCACTCCAATATTTGCTGTAAGGTAAACAGAGATCTCCACCAAATACTGTGGAGAAATATTAAATCATGTTGTGTTAAGAGTGGTAATGTGCCACAGGGCTTGTGTATTTCTACTGACAGTCTCAGATTTGCTCTGTGTACTCATTTTTCACTTTATTTATTGATCTCAGGGCTGGACTAAGACAAATCAAGACACTTACACATGCCTATTATGTCAATTCCACATTGCCATGACCCCTGCCCCTGATTGATGTAGCAATAGAGGGGCTTCCCTTCCCCATATTTTCTGAGAAGAGAGGGAAATGCAGGAATATCCATGCCTGCAGATACCAAAAAGCTTATGCTGGCTCCCTTTGTTCCTTCTTTTTTTCAGCAGCTCCTTTGTGGATACTATGAAGATGTAATGAGCAACTTTAAACCCTCTCCCTCAGGAGCTGGTAATTTCACCATGCAGTGTCAGCCTCAGACATCAGGTCAAAATTACGACCTGATTTATTACACCTTTTCCCAGAACCTTTGGGTTTACCGGAGCTGTAGAAACATACTCCGAAGTCTACTCATTACACAACGGAAGTGAAGCTGCTGAACATCAGCATTATACAGAAACATTTTCTGCAGAAGGATCTGCATCCAGAGCAGTAAGATTTGGTCAGCCTCTCGTCGTTGATAATGTTTAAGAAAGTCTCAGTCGCAAACTACACTTTACCCGAGGCTCAAGGGAACTCTTAAACCAGCGGGAGGTTTTCTGTGCGCTCTTCATTTAAATACATAGTAGGCAAAGCAGGGGAGTTGTTATTAATGGGCCATTTCTCCCGGGGAAGGTGGGGGGAGATTGGTTCCCTCCCTCCCATTACCTTTTGCTCGTGTTTGGTAGCTCTCTTTCATGCAGCAGCCCAGTACACAGGCTTTAGAGGAGAGGTTGCCTGCTCCCACTAATTCTGACGTCCCTCCTTGCTGCTGGCTGGCAAAGACAGCTCAAAGCCAGGCTCTGAAGGAGGGAGGTGATCTCAGGGATCCAGATGCAAAACAGCCAAGCAAACTGTTGGGAGGAGTTGCCTTCTCAACGTTTTGCCTGGGAATAAAAACCTCCTTTCTTCAGACCAGTTTCCTAACAGAGCTTTAGGATCTTACCACATTTCAGAGGCCAATAACTAACATCCAAGGCAGTGGCTTGCAGGTGCTGACTATCTGGTGCTGATTATGGGATGTGGGGTTATTCTCAGTGCAGCATGCCAATATTAGCATTTTGCACTGGGAATTTCTACATCTCTCTGGTTGTTCCAGACCTGAAGGACAGGAAGACCATACCTGTTGTTGTCAGTGTCTTTCCTCCAGAAAAGGCCACAGAAGTTGAAAGTACTGGTCTAAGGGCAACAGGGATGCTCTGTGATTTTAATTTCCACAGAATGGGAAAAAAGTCCCAATATCTAAATGAGAATTAAACAACCTCCTAAAGTTCTGCTTCCATGCTGGCATTTTAAACAGTTTTATTTTGGAAAAAAAAAAAAGGTACTATGGTGCTGTGTAAAAATGTGGTATTTTACAAAAGCAAAACAAAGTACTGTTATTCAACCAACTGTTCCAACAAAATATTTTCAGCAAAATATAGAATCATAGAATCATAGAATCATTTAGGTTGGAAGAGACCCCTGGGATCATCAAGTCCAACCATCAGCCCTACTCTACAAGTTCTCCCCTACACTAGATCCCTCAACACCACATCTAATCTGCTCTTAAACACAGTCAGGGAGGGTGACTCCACCACATCTTCCTTTGTTTTTACATGTAGTTGCTGCTTGAATAAAAATAATTAATTGGCTCCTCTAATTGTCAATGAAAATAACATATTTTTTGTTGTAAAGGATAGGGGGGGGAAATAATCCTTTCCAAAATTTTGAGAAAAAGGTCTTATATTAGATTTGCAAAAAATTCCAGCTACGAGGTTGAGACTATATAGCCCAAAGCCAATGCCTGTCACTGTACGATATGTGAGCACAACAAAGACTCCAGCTGGCTGCTATCAGGGCTAATAGAGGCATTTTGGCTCATCTACCTGGTAGAGCATTTGTCAGGATGTCACTTGTCTGTCCTTACCTTGAAGCCTGTTTGGTTCTTTCATTTTTCAATGTCTTCATTTTATTACATTGAATTAGGCTGAATGTCTATCCAAATCGAATGCCCTAAAAATCAGCAGGATGCTTGTTGAGATCTATGAAGAATTAAGTTAGGGATAGTGGAAAGGGCATCATTTTTCTTCCTACTACATGCATTCTTCCGACACCTGGGGGCTGTTAAGATTCAGAAGTACAAGACATTATAAGATTTTTATTAGCTAGTGGCAGTGAAATGGAAACTTGATGTTAGTGGGTGTACAGCATGTCTGTGCTGACTCACTAATGTTCTAAACTATTATGTCAGCTTTCAGATTCAGTTTGTGAACATTTCTGCAAAGAAGAGCTCTCCATATTAAACTGCTTTAAAGACATACATAGCTACAACATGCATCGTTGTATAGTTTTGTTAGGTAAATGAATATTTGCATTTCTTTTCCTGAGACATATTCATAAATGTAATCAGAATTACACTTATAACACCAGCAGATTTACATTAGCTATCAGGTTCTTTATAATGTCACGAAGATCACGGAAAAGTACTTATTTCTTTGCTATGTGTTTCTGTGTGAATGAGCTGTTCAAAAGCAACGACATTAGTGCAAACTGTTCTTAAAATTGGCACACTCTGGCACCTTTCAACTTCCTTGATTCTGATGATGGAATGGCCCCACAAATGACTTAAACCATTCCAAGAATTATTTAAACTACAGGTGATAAGTATTGCACAGGTGATTATCTCTTCTTGCCCTACTCTACTTACCTTTTGAAAGCCAGATAAGGTTTGCTTCATTAAAGGAAAAAAGCCAAATAGCTTCATTAGAGCATTTATCCATATCTTTTCAGCACTACCATGAGTGGGCCCAACACTAGGGAACAGAGACTACGCTGTCTATATTTTAAGTACAATCAGCTTTAAATTCTGCTGCTGATAGACCTTGCACTGCAGTTGCTTACCTACCTAGGACCTAAAACAAACGGTCATTTGCAAAGGAAATTGGATGATCCCACTGCAGATATGGTGAGTGAAGACTGAAATAAAATACAAAGGGAATCTGATATGAATAGATGAAAGAATGAATGAATGAATGAATGAATGAATGAGTAGGAGTGACATGTAAGAATGGGATAATGCAAGAACTGCCTTTTTAATAAGGACACCTCTCAATACAGCCTATTCTTCTCTCAACTTTCTTAACTACTTTCAGAATTCTTGTAAATAGATAATTGCAGGGATCAATACTGCATGTTTGTACTCTTCCTTTTTTTAAAGTATCTGCGGTTGTGCATGTGACATTAGCCTGAAGTTCTTAATTTTAAAGCAGTAAGTAGGGAATCACTGAATGAATCAGACACTTTTTTCTAAAGTACAAAAGCTAAGATATCCCTCACAGATTGTTAAACACTTTCAAACTGGAGAAGAGAACTCAGATAATTATCTGTCACTGAAGAAATCCAATGGAGCAAGAAAGTGAGGTCTTAAAGAAACAGAAAGAAGAGGATTGCTATGAGAATAATTATCAAAGAAACCAAGACAGTCCAGTGTGGAAGTCATACAGTTTTAAGTATTATCTAATTATTTAATTCTCTCTAGAAACCTACATCATCATAGGCAGAAAGGGGTTGTATGTTCTGATACCTCAGTGACAATTTTGTGTGGAGAGATTAGGTGCTGTAGCTCAAATAGATTTGCCCCACTGTGCTGAGCCTCCACTGACAGTGGTTCCCACAGCCTAGAAAGGAAACCAAAAGAACTGTCTCAGATATGGATCCATAGGTTGTAGTCCTCCAGAGTCAGGAGAGGTGAGTCCCACAGTCCACATCTGTAAAGGGTTAAAGGATATTAAGGGAAAACAGAAATGAGGAGGATGTTAAAGGAAGTATGATTCCCAGGTGATGCCCTTAAAACACCAGGGCATAGATTTTTCACCTTTCAGTTCTAGAACTATCAAAATACTTCAGATGGGAAGAAGAGCAGCTCAACAGCTGTTTTCTTCAAAAAGCAAACTTTAAAATGGAGTAGGAGTAAGAAAAGGCAAAGAGGGTGTGAAAATAAGGAATGATTTATTTGTTTCTTGAATGAAAAGACCTATAACAATGCTGTACAGCTGCACAGCTGAAATAATCCTTATAGGAGTTATGTTGGAGAACTTTAGTCATCAGTGTTTATAGACCTCCAATGATAAATTCGGTTAAAAAATTAGCTCTTATGTCTTACATTACATCTGAACAATGAACAAGTGGTTGTTATCCTGAATACCTCAATAGAAGGGTGGGTTGAAGGAGGATGGAGCTGGACTCTTTTCAGTGGTTCCCAGTGACAGGATGAGGGGCAACGGGCACGAGCTGGACCATAGGAAGTACGATTCAAATATGAGAAAAAAGCTTCTTTACATTGAGGGTGACAGAGCAGTGGAACGGGCTGCCCAGGGAGGCTGTGGAGTCCCCTTCTCTAGAAATCTTCAAGACCCGCCTGGATGCAGTCCTGATTAACGTGCTCTAGGCAATGCTGCTTTGGCAGGGGAGTTGGACTAGAGGATCTTTAGATTTCTCTTCCAACTCGGACAATTCCGTAATTCCATCAATTAACTGTTGATTGGATAAATCTTACCATGCTTGCAATAGGTAACTTTAAGGATATGGAATAACTTCATTTGGACATAATGATGTAGATTACTTAAGAGCAATATATCGTTATAGAAAAGCTCAGGACAAGTCACAGTGATACATGAAAACTGACAGCACACTTATCACAGCAGGAGAGGATTTTTTTTTATGGTTCACAGGAGGGGTGGATACATTATAGAACCATAGAATCATAGAATCATTTTGGTTGGAAGAGATCCTTGGGATCATCAAGTCCAACCATCAGCCCTACTCTACAAAGTTCTCCCCTACACCATATCCCTCAGCACCACATCTAATTGGCTCTGAAAAACATTCAGGGATGGTGACTCCACCACCTCCCTGGGCAGCCCATCCCACTGACTGACCACTCTTTCTGTGAAGAATTTTTCCCTAATGTCCAGCCTAACCCTACCCTGCTGCAGCTTGCAGCCATTCCCTCTTGTTCTATTGCTAATTATGTGATTGTTTTCTTGGGAACTTCTGTTGTGATAGCACATGACTTCTTTGGCAACTAATTTTTTGCCCTCTGCTACAGCACTTTGATAATAGATATATATAGCTAATAGAACGATGATCCTCATATCCCTGTTGGAAATCAGAGAAGAGGGATCTACAGAGAAATAAGGTCCAACATCAGGGTGTTTTCAAATGGCTCCCCAAATTACCCCTTGAGATCATGAAGCTTAGATTTGTATGAATATTCAACTCTATTGGCACCATTCTGTAGAATATTACAACAAAAGCTGCATATAGAAACCCGGCAAGATGTGAGGTAGTGAATAAAGCAGTACTGTGAATTGAGTCAATTTAAACTGCAGTCCCTCTGAATATGTTTTACATGACTTTTCAAGATAATGTGCTTTGTAAGTTAATTTTTTTTTCCACAGTGAAAACGGGAACACTAATTTTGGCTAAAAATGTCCAGCTAATTGCATGAGGATTAGTAGAAGCTAAGGGAAATTTCACATTGCTGTTTGTTTATTTCTAGGCCAATGAAACATAACAAAGACTTGTGTTGTTTATTTGAGAAGGGCTTCCTGGCCACATGATTGTCTCTGGTATGAACCAGGGGAAGCTTTCTTCTCTCCTCTAACCCAACACCCTCACGTGCCTCCTCGGTTTTGTACTTAAATCCTAAATCTCTTCTTTGATTAGACTCAGAACCATGACAATTCTGCAGAATACTGCAGGGCTCCCATAATAACATGTAAATATTTTTAGCATAGAAATCTGAAGTGTTCACCCTGGCAGCTTTTTTAGTGTTGGCTCAGGCTTTATATTCCGTTGTTACTTTGCACAAAAGTCAGCTATGATGTGATTTCTATTGATTTTCTAGGAGTCTAAATTAATCCTGCAAGAAAACTTCGATCAAATTAATATCAATATTTTTTTAAAACACCCTTCAGTTAACAGTAAAGCAATTTGTACTAAAGAAGGAAGAAAAGTGTACATGTTTTGGGCTGTTTTTAAAGGCCTTATTAAGAAGCAAAGGTTCTGTGCAACCCCCTCACCTGAAAAGCAAATAACTGTTTTGAAAAACACTGAGAGAGGTAAAAAGACAAATGATTGCCTGTTGTGTAGCATTGGAGAGCCCAACAAAAAAGTCAGGGCATATGGACTAAATACAGACCATAACTGGAGATGCATATGGTTCTGGTACAAAGGGAGAGTTTTCACAGCTTGCCAGTTCGGCAAGCAGCTGAACCCACCCTAGAGGGTAGGTTTTGCTGACTCACTTTGGCTAGTGTTGGCTTTGTTTGGTTGGAGGGCAGATTTTTCAGACAGACACAACCAAGGTCTGAAATAGTTATGAGCCTGGCAAACACCATGGAACAAGCAATGTTCAGCAGGAACTTAAGCTGCTGGATGCTGGTGATAGTGTTTCAGATATATGTTACACAGATACACATCTTTGATGGAGGTCCATCTGCCAGCAGGTCTGTTTTGCCCTTATTTAAAATTATTAAAAGAATATCTCATTTGACATCTCAGGTAGTGCTATCTACAAGGAAGATACCTTAGGTGGACTAAACACCCCTAATGCACACTGGACTATCCTGTCTTTGTCTGTTTTAACAGTTGAAATCCTCTCTTGGAGCAGCAACCACATGAAACCACTGCACCTCTTAAATCACCCAAAGACCTCCAAGGCAGAACTAACTTCAGCGCAAACGTGGGAAGAGGTCTCTGCAGGTGTGTGGCTGCACCTGCTTTGTGTGGTGTGACCTGCAGAGGATGCACTGAATTTGCTATTGCTAAGGACCGCTCCTCCGTGTTCCTTCCATACTGGCACACATCTCTTCTGTAACCCTTTCCTCTGGCCAATTCACAGCTGGCAGAATAAAACACAAACTCACTAAAATGCATGTAAGTCTATGTGCTTTGACTGTGTTTCCAAATTTAAGCTGTGTTAACAGTCATCACAACCTAACTAGCTCTTTATTAAGAGCAGTATAAGACTTATTAGTAGTATTTACAAAGTCTCCTGTTGCCAAGCCACATTAACGTCTAAAGACAAAGCATTATTTTTCCCAGCTGCTGTGAATGGGAGTAATTTCTCAGTGTTTTAGTAGAGATGTATTGATTTACACTGATTGCAGAGCTGGCTCTACATATCTACCTGTTACCATTTTTAGAAGATTTCTGAATAAAAATGTTGGCTGGCAGCATATGATGAAATCCACAGGATTTATATTGGACTCTTCTCTTTCAAAATGAATTGCAGAAGCTAAATTTCTTATGATTCACACCTTATTCCTCAGAGTTCTCTGTATCATTACAAGGCTCCCAGTGCAAAACATTTTGTGAAGCAAGTGCTTTTCACAGGGAAAATTCTACCTTTTCTCCATAATTTTCTCTCGAAGTATTAAACTCACTTTTCATCTCTGCAGCACAAAGACAAAAAATAGCCTTTGTTGTGCCAGCCTCTGCAGTGTCTAAGCTCCATCTAAATTTGCCTGGATTTGAAAGAAGGTCTGGGAACAAAGACCTTCATGTTGGCTTTGGTAATGCTCTTGTATGAGCAGCTTGCTTTGGACACATGTCAAAAAGAGAAACCCTATCACAGCAACTTTAACACTGAATGTGGCTGCTCTTTTAGGAGCTGTTGGGAAGAATTCTAGGCTCTGAGGGTTTAATCCTGTAATGCTATGAGTATCTCTCCACGTGGCTGAGTGCCATCCTTTCACATAGCATCCAGTGAGAACAGAGGGTGCTGGTACTTCCAAGAGATGTAAATACCTTGGAGGATTTGGCTCTAATCCTTAGTCAAGACAAATCACCAATGGAATTTAATGTGAGTTTGGCCTGAGCAAAGGCATGGGGTGGGGTAGGGATGTATTCATCTATCTGCAATTTAATAAAATAAATCAAGCCAGATTTTTCTGGTTTATTCTTCCTTGGGCTTTTGAGGCACCACAGAGCAGATTTTAAAATCAAGAACCAATTTACAGCTCTCTTAAGTTCCCTGCTCTATGGTATTGTGAAAAGAGTCATGTCTGGGGAAAAGAAAAAAAGAACTCCATACCATTCAATCTGCTGACAGCACTAGACAGCTAATACTGGGCTGGTCAGTGAGAAAATTTTGGTGCAGAATGATGTCTGAGTGTCAAGAGTATACCACAATTATTTTGTGACAGTGAGAGAAGGAGATGGGGACATTTTTGAAAATTTTGAAATGGGTAAAATATTCATCCACCTGACTTGTGGAAAAGGCTGGGATGTGGCCAGGTCACGAGCAGCACACTCTCGTAGTTCCACTGGGTATCAGGGTTGAAGAGTAGATGACATATGAATATTATTTACTTTGAAACATATGTAGAATAAAAGCTGAGGATGTTATTTTCTACTTGTTTTTTCTCTGCTTTGTGGGCTGGCACGGCATTGCAGAATCAAACATCTGGTGTTTGCTTCGTGGCATGTATGGGAGAAAAAAAGAGAAAGCAGAAAGAGTTTTAGTATAATCCAGGGGTGATGTTCAGAGAGTTGGAAGATGTTTCCCAGTCCTTTCTCTCCTATCACTGCAGAAGTGTTTATTATTACCAGCCAAGGACAGATCCAAACAGCCATGAGCAGCAGTATCCAGTCCCAAAAGAAACCGTTGCCAGAGGTATGTAAATCACAGACTACAATTTCACATAATTCTCTCTAATTCACGTTGAATAGCAGATTCCTCAAAAAGCATCAGAAACAAGGTATTAGTGTCTTAGTGGATGTGTAAGAACCAGTATGCCTCTACAAAGATCGCATGTAATGTACATGCAATGAATAATGCAGACTTCAGTTCACACCGTGACCCAGAAGCCATAAGTTGGTTGGTCTTTTTTGGGGGGCAATAAGACACTTTCTAGATGGTCCAACAGCCAGGTCTGCCAAGCATGCAGGGAGACAGTGCTGGTGCAGGCTGAGGTCAAGCACACCAGGTCAGGCCAGCCTGATGTGACATGTTTCAGCCTGTATGGTCACATAGTTAACCTATGGCATAGTTAACCTAGGCTTGACAGAAAGAGTGGTCAGTCACTGGAATCAGCTGCCCAGGGAAGTCACCATCCCTGACTGTGTTTAAGAATAGATTAGATGTGGTGTTGAGGGATCTGGTGTAGGGGAGGACTTTGTAGAGTAGGGCTGATGGTTGGACTCGATGATCCCAAGGGTCTCTTCCAACCAAAATGATTCTATGATTCTATACCTTCTATGAGCAATTCCATGTTCCCTGCACGGTGTGTGACCAGTCTCACACACCACATGCAACATAAGCTTGTTGTGGGCCATTTCTCTGACCAGGAAGGTACAGCCCTCCAAAGAGCTCTGTGTTCCAGCTCTCCAATCTCTTAAGACAGGCCTGGCATCTTGCCTCATCTGGAAATACAAAAGGGGCAGATTCCTAATTTGATTTTCCCTTCCAAATCTCACTGGATTTCTTTATTTGTGCCTCTCTGATTCTTCTCAAAACTAAAAAATACACAAACAAAAACAACAACAAAAAAAGCAACAAACCCAACCCCAACCCAAAGGGTGCAGGTATGTTGAGAGATTAAATAGTGTCTTAACAAACATTATGAAAATTACCTTGGGTTGGGAATTTGATTAATAATAATTACTAGAGAAATACAAACAAGAAATTCACTAAATACCATGTGGATACCCTGGAGCGATTTGGGGGTACCCTGTCCCCAAGCAGTCATTTTCTTCTCACAGCTCTTCTCTTCTCACTGATGTCCTTATGCACACAGTGGGGTAGCAAAACAACTACAGGTGGCTTAGGTGAGATGAATTATTGCCACAAAACAATTTATTGGTTCGAAAGATTACAAACTCCTGGGAATCACTTGTCCAGAAGAAATTGGCAACTAATAAATGACAATATGTGGGGTATGGCATTCATATATGTATATTTGTGATAGTGTACAAAAATGTTATCCATATTTCCAACACTTATTTTCAATTTAAAGAACAGAATACTTTTCAAATTAGAAATGTGTGAGCAATAAGGTCTTGGTAAAGAACAGAATTTTAAATGACAGAATAAGTTTCTTAAATTTTAGATTTTAACCAAAAAAAGGAATCTTTAACCAGATATTTCTTTCATTTTCTTTCATCCTGAAACAAAATTGTGACTGAATCATAGAGCCATGAAAGTAAACATTTACAATTAAAAGTTTGAAACAGCTTTGCATACAGTTGCTATAACAGACTAGCTTGAGTATAGATGTTAAACAAGGGTCATTGAGATTCAAGAAATATAATTTCAACATGAAAAATTTCACCCTCTGAGACTCAATTCAGTTGCACACACATAGATTTCTTTTGCCACCTGCGCAGTCCTAGAGCATCCAGACATGTGGATTGGCTGGCAGATACGGCAAGGGACCTAAAATAGACCCACACGTTTGTGAGTGGCAGCTGGAGAGTAGATGAGATACTTTGGACATCTAGAAGAGGATTAGATGCACATGTATGGGCAAGCGAATTGAGCCCTTGCAAAGTTACACTTTAGTACCAAGTTCTGAAATGTGGACAAAAGAACTGTAATAGCAGAGAGGACTGGAGCAATTAATTTTGTTCATCACTATTGTTACTGATTTTCTTGTTGCTGGTCACCAATGCACCACAGCTACCCAAGATACACAAATGGTAGATGGGATTCATCTCTTGAACTGCTTAAATAAAGGTGATACATGAAGCAGATATCTAAACTAAGATGTCAGAGTCAATGGAGATGTATTCAGTTGCTTGAGCACAGACATCAGGTTTCATTTTGGATTACGTAGAGTATCCTGTTGAGCCTGCAGGTGTCCTACAATAGCCAAGATGCCTGCATGAGGCTAGTAGGTTTGACACATTACTGACAACTGCCCTGCACCTTTCTGAAGCAGCACCTGAAAATTTGGCAGGGTACTCTGAGGTGCATAAAGTGACTTTTGATGTTCTAGTCAGTCACCTGTACCTCAGCTATCAAACCTGGCATTCAGCGGCTGTTTCAGAAAGACAGACGCTCTTCAGAAAGTCTTTCCTGTCATATCTGCCAGCCTTGTGAGTATATCTTGAACGCTAATGTTGCAGCAGATGGCTATGTTTGAGCAACTGAAACAAACTACACATATTTGCTAACTCTAATGGGAACTTAAACAACTAAATCATGTGTAAACACCTACACCGAGATGCCTAAATAGAGCTGAATGCAATCTGCAGCTGACTCTCACTTCGTAGCTTCAGTAAGTTGTCCACACATGGATGTCTAGACCTATTTGAGAAGTCTTAAGGTAACTGAGACTCCACACAGAATTAGAAGGTAGGACACAGGACCCATGGAAGAGCCATCTCATTCTGCAAAAGGCAGCTGGGGGCCAGAAGGACAGTAAGGCATCAACTATTGTATTGGGTTGAATTCAGGCCTGAATGCCCTCTTTAAGAGTAAACAGCAGACAAATTACCAGTGTAGCGAACAACTTTAGCTGAAATTTTGCGTTTTGTAGCTGATCTGGCAACAGCATTGCAACTGTTAATGTGCCTGCATCATTTCAAAAAGCTAAAGAGGCAGAATAAGCAGAAGTCCTGGGCTCCCCCAAAGATGTACTAGGAAAGAGAGAGCCCTCGGGCACAGATTTGTTTATGTCTGAAGTGCACCAGATGTTGTGGTTATGTCTTTTCATTAGAGCTGTCCATTTGTCCCATTTAGTCAAATCAAGACCTTTTTTTTTTATATTGAATGAAAAGTATGTTTGTTAGAAAATTAGTTAAAACAATGCCATGCACCTTTTTTTTCTTTTTCATATGTAGAGAATCAGAGTCAATACTAAAGAGCAGATAGTTCAGAATTGCATCAGTAAGTGACTAAAGCCATTTTGTGTTCTGGGAAAAAATAAGTGAAAGAAAGTGTCAAAGAATCTTAATATTGCATAAAGGGAGGTGACTCTATGTTACCACACTTTGGTTTATGAGAGGTAGCGGTGACAAATCTGCACATTTGTGTAAGTGAGAAATATGGGTTTGCTCTTCTTTTTTCTGTCCTGGATTTGACGTTAATGACAGAAAACATAAACCAGCCAGGTTCTGAGCAATGAGCATGTTGACTTGGCAGGAAAGTTTCCCATGCAGAAACTGTCTGTCTTAAAGAGGCTGTAGGCACAGTGCTGATTGGGAGGCATGGTAGTCATGGACAGATATATCTCACCTATACAGTTTTGTGCATGTACAAGAAATGACCTTACTTGCTGAGTCTTCTTTCATATGTGGGGCACCAAATCAGTCTATGTAGGCGCAGGAGGCTGGGCATGTCAGGATTAGCGGCCACGCAGACCAATGGCACCATAAACATGACATCTGTGACATCTCCTGCAGTGCTTCTATTGCATATGAGTAACTTATCAGCACCTGTTTAGGCACGATTTTTTTCCCAGGGGACCAGGGATCCTGAGGAAGCAGCTGGCAGTTACAAAATTATGGTAAAAAAAGAGTCCCACATATTTTTCTTCTCCCTTATTGTATAGGAGTAGTTCATGGATGATTCTTGGGACATGAACTCAGCAACCATATCTATTTATGAAAAAATAATATTTAATCTGTTTACCTACTATATGCATCTTAGGATATCTGTAGCATATCAAAAAATTGAGTGAAAGCTGGATATATGCCTTATAGTGTATCATGAGCTCTTCCTCAATATTAGGCTTGTTAGATATAAATATATGCATAGCAAGTCATAGATACAGATACTCTCTTTAAAAATATTTAGCCTTTTTCTATCCAAACAGTAACCTTATTGAATATAAGAGTTATATAATTTATCTTAATGTCTAAGCTGATAAGAATTGGTGGGAACAGAAAGTCTATTTGGATTAACTACAACTAATTATCAGTAAAACAGTTCAGCTTCCTTGTGGTAGAATTCAGCATGAACCCCAGTGTAGTCAGGTGCAATATCTCTGTGTTTTTGTTTAGCATTGGCAAAATTTTTGGTCTTGAATTTATTTGCAATGGTTTCTACTCTTCCATGTCCCTGTAAAAACCAGTATTTTCCTATTCTCTTTAAACAGCACACGATAATATTCGAGCACACTGCATGTTGTTTGCCTTAGGTATTGTACCAAAATCTGTCCCTCTCAGCAGTGTTTTGCATCTATAGCAGTTACACCTGTCTGCGGTGTTCCAGATCCATCAGATTGATAGGAGCCTGAGGCAGAGCAAAAAAGGCCCTTGGATACATTGACTAGGCAGCAGCAAATCACAAACAGGCGTTTTTTCCTCTCCCTAACTGTTTCTAGGCCTTCTTTGTAGCATAACAGCTGTGTACAGCATGGCAAATTTCAACAGGACATGATGCGTATAGAAGAAAACAATTCTAATACAAGCACAGTGCCCTTGCAGCTTGAAATCAAACCCAGGGTCCCAGGCTGTACAACTTAGCTAATTAACTTGAATCTATACATCAGGCCCCACGTGAAACTATCCTGGTAAAAGAAAAAATGGGTGGTATTCCATCTAAACTTACCTACCCACACTAACTGTCTAGATTACTTCTATTCTCCAAGCATGGAGGCACGTGGTAAGGAAAGCCAAAACCTATCTGACTTGAATCTACTGAGGGACTTTAAGGGCAAAATGTCAGTAAAAGGAAGCTTAGGGAAATGTGGGACTGCTGTTGAATGGACCAGGGAATTTGGTGACAAAGGACATGGAAAAGGCTGAGGCAGCTAATGCCTTCTTCACCTCAGCCTTTATTCTTAACACTAAGCTTCAGGAATTTCAGGCACCTGAGAGTGAAGCCAAAGTCTGGAGCAAGGAAGACTTACCCTCAGAGGAGAAGCACAGGTTATGGAATACAGAAATTAATTAGACATACGCAAGTGACTTCATGGGAGGCACCTACAAGTGCTAAGGGAGCTGATGGATGTCATTGTGAGGCCAATGAAGCCAGTCTCTATTCTTTTGGAAAGACTATGGTGATCAGGAGGGCTTCTTCAGGACTGGAAGAAAACAGTCATTCCTGTTTCTTATCCTAGAAGAGCAAGGATCTGGGGAATTACAGCCTGGACAGCTTCATGTTGATCCCTGGGAAAGTGATGAAGTAACAAATCCTGGAAAGCATTTTCAGGTACATGAAGGATGGGAAGTACAGGCTAAATAAGTTGACAGTGATGTTGACCAAAAACTATTGGTGCTGCGAGGTGCAAAGGGCTGTGACCAGCAGCACAAATTCCAGTCACTGGTGGAATACACTGGGTTAATATTGGTTCCAGTACTATTTAATTATCTTCATTAATGACTGAGGTCATGTGACAGAGTGGACCCCCAGGCATTTTACAGACAATGAGAGAGTGGGAGGAGCAGCTGATATGCCAGGAGGTTGTGCTGTCATTCAGAGGGACTTTGACAGGCTGGAGAAAGAGGCTGACAGAAATCCCATGCAGTTCAAGAAAGGGAAGAGTAAAGTCTTACATCTGGGGAGGAATAAACCTGTAAACCAGTACATCCTGGGGGAATGACCGACCAGCTGAAACAGTTGCAGTAGTAGCAAGTAAAGCTACTACTTTAGCTTTGCAGTAAAGATACATGGTTCTGGTGCTAAATAAGTTGGGCAGAAGCCAGCAATGAACCCTAATGGCAAAGGACCAAGTGTCTTGGGTG
>VZTM01001441.1:42464-60447 GCA_013400555.1 Jacana jacana
TCATTCTCCATAGGCTATAGTAAACATCTCAAATAAGAGGTGGGATTTCTTTTCAGATTCAGACATTGGAATTCAGTAGTATTAGTATGTGCACTAAGTATCTGGGTTTAAGAAGTTTTACAGACCTCTTCCTCTAGTTAATCTGTCCTTTAGAGAGCAAGAAATGGTAGAGAAAGATGAAATCCGAGGAGAGATTGAGCTCTGTGTTCAGACAACTAACTTTATAAGACTACAATACAGTTTTAGTTCCCAGTAAGTATGGTGAGTGAAGACTTAGAGTTCTTTTCAAACAGAAACCATTTGATTCCCTAAGGTATCTTTCCTAATCTACAGCTGCCACTTGAGAAAGGCAAAGGTCTCTTGTATTCCAGGCCCATGAAGATGAGGATGTCTTAGGTAACCCAAGGAATCTCAGACAGTAGTAGATGCTCATCTAGTTGCCTGAATCCAGCTTTAGATCTGCACTGATTACTATAGAGCTTGGACACCTACATCACATGGAAGGAGAGATTCAGTCACCTAAACAAAACCACCTAGTGCCATTTGCAATACCATAAGATCTGCCAGTGACCTGTTTTCTAGCTGTTCCAAAAGGGTGCAGGGTTCCCACAGGTCCTGTGTCTCATCTTCCATGCCCATGCAGTTGCCCTGATCAGCTTAAGTCACCTCAAGTAGCAGTAACTGCTGAACCGACTGAATCAAATCAGATGAATCCAACTTTTAAATTTCTGTAAATGGTTACAGTCTTTAGACTGTTAAACTCAGGACAGATAAATCCAGATTCAAATCATGCATTGACTGCTTATTTAAGAGATAGATGACTATCTAGAGGTTTCTAAGGACCAGAAGTGCTTTCTGCCTAAATGTAGGTCTCTAAGGCACCTAGTTCTCTCCAGTAACTATACTGTGAATGTAGGCATCAGCTTTAGGTAGGGGCTTAAGTTAAATAACTACCTTAAAGTTCACTGGATTCTCCCCTTAGTTATACACAAGTAGGTATGTAGGAGCGATTGAGATGCTCTGGGGTATGCCATCTGGCATCCAGGTCTCATTCCAGAATGGCACTTCTGTATTTCTGCATCTGATGTGTGGCTGCCAGCCCCATCTGAGCGCCCCAGGTATTCTAGAGCATTTCAAATGGCACTAAATGGCATTTAGGCCACTGAATTGACTTCCTACTGTTCTTTTGGTGCTTAATCACAGAGAGATTAAAAAACTACCATTTAATCAGAGGCTCATGAACAAAATAAAAGGCGGTTTAATGTATACAAGTGAATGTAACAAAATATTACCTTGTAGAAATACAGCAACTGAAGCCATAAGGTAGTTGCTGTAAATGTATAATGTGATGCTGATGGCCTTTTCTCACTAGATTTTTACCATATACATGTGAGAATGGCATAGAAGCATACATACCTCTAAGTATACATAATGTTGACATGAATCCCCCTCCTTTTTTTTTATCAATCCAAAAATAACAGTGAAGCCTCATTTCAACACGAAGGCTGAGAAAGCAGACAGGCAAATGACTCCCACTGTTGTAATGAGCTATAATTGTGTGCACACTTAAAGTATTTCCCAGTACGGCATACTGAAAACGTTCCTCCAGGGGGTCTATCTCTCAACTGAAATAAACTAAGAAATTAAAAGCCAAAGGTAAAATAGCTCTCAATTCTTCCTAGCTATTACAAGAGTCTCTAAGTGTTACAGCATTTTATGTAACTTGCTGCAAACAAGGCAATATCTTAATGTAACAAAGGCAGAAAGGTGGAAAAGGGTAGACTTGTGGCCCTAAATTGTAATTTTTGTCCTTTTTGTCGGTCCTACCAGAACATTGCAGCTGGGACAGGGTAGTAGGTTAAAATGTTAGATCCCACAAAGCACTGCCATTTGAAATGAAGTTTCACAAAACACCTAATAGTTACAGACTTTGCCCAAAATGTTGGAACATGAATTAAGTGTAGAGGGTTTGGACAGTTGCAAAGCACCTGAAGTGTAAATAAAATCTAAAAAACAACCAAATGGATGAGCAACTAAATAAACAAAAAATCCTGCCCTGCCCCCCGCCCCAAGTTCTGATCTCTCCAGTAGGTAGCTGAAGAGGAATTCTAAATAAACTCATACATACTGTTTAATCTATCTATTGCATCCCAATGTCCTTTGCTGAGTCTCTGTCTCTTAAGGCAACATAGCCTGTATGAGGGACTGCTGCTGCAACTGGAATAATCCCATACGATTCAATATGGAAGAGACAAAAATATTTTTAACCCTCTGGAAAAACTGTTCTTCAGTTCTTGGATTAGGGACAAAAGGCTTTTGCAGTCCTCAGTGACCAGAAAAGTTTGAAATCTCAATCAACCTCTTTTCTGCTGTCTCTCACTGTGACAACATTTCCCGCTTTTGTTTTTCGGATGATCCCTGTTTCCATGCTGTAAGTCACAGCAGTTTCCAGCTGCTGGCTCTTGCCCAACTGACTAGCAATCAGGAAACAACCCGTTCACTTTCTTGCAGTTTGAGGAGATCTCCGAGGAGTCAGACACAGACATTTTTCTTGCTAGTTTGATTAGCCATCTCCAGGGAAGAAAGCCAGCCTCATTAGCAAAGGTAATTCCAAGAAGAAAACCTACATTTTTCCAGTTTAGTGGGTCCCAGAATCCTTGTGGAACTTCTGCAGGCTAGAAATTACAGTGCCTGGCTCCATCCAATACATCTGAAACTGTTTAATGGAGATTTAAGGCAGGATATTTTAGAACTCCATCAGTTTGAAGAGAAACTGATTCAATTAATTCTCAACTGTTCTTCCAATGGTAAAAATACAGGGAATAATCTTAGTTCCACTTCATTTATAATTCAAATTATTATTTGAATGTTTAAATAAAGCTTTATTTTATTTTTGAAAGGGCTTTATTTTCAAGTTAATCGACACTTTAGAGTCTACTGCAAATCCTGGGGAAAATGCTATAAAATAAATGATTTATTAAAATTTAAATAAAGCCCAGTTCGTAGGAAATTCAACCACACCATATACATCAGGAGAAAAATTCAAATCTGAGTGGTTTCAAGCATGAAATCTTTAGCCCAGCTTCAAGGGTTGGCAGGTCTTTACAGGAATCTAGGATCCTACAGAACTGTATTGCTGAAACACAGCTATCTGCAGCCACGTGGAAAAATTATAAGCTTTATGGCCAGATCTTAATATCAAAGTTTTCTCTTAACAGGAACACAGACCTATTGAGTGTAGGCCACAGCTTTAGTCAATATCCCTTGGGAGGCTGCCCTGAAGGATATAGGAGTGCAGGAAGGCTGGACATACCTCAAGAGAGAAGTCTTAAAGGCACAGGAGCAGGCTCTCTCTGTGTGCCAAAAAACTAGTAGGCAGGGAAGAAGACCAGTCTGGCTAAATAGGGACCTTCGGCTGGATCTCAAAAAAAAGAGAATCTATGACCTTTGGAAGAGGGGTTGGGTCTCTCATGAAGCCTATAAAGATGTAGTGAGGCTATGCAGGGAGAAAATTAGGAGAGCCAAAGCACAGCTAGAGCTCAACCTAGCTTCAGCTGTTAAGGATAATAAAAAATGTTTCTATAAATCCATTAACAACAAACGAAAGATTATGGAAAATCTCCCTCTTTTATTTGATGCAGAGGGAGACATAGTCACAAAGGATGAGGAAAAGGCTGAGGTACTCAACATCTACTTTGCCTCAGTCTTTAGCAGTGGAACTGGCTGTTCCCTGGAGACCCGACCACAGGAGCAAGAACACAGGGAGGGGAAACAGAATGAGGACATTGCAATTAGAGAGGAAGTGATTAATGACCTGCTGCACGGCCTGGATGCACACAAGTCTATGAGACCGGATTGCTTACACCCAGGAGTGCTGAAAGAGTTGGCAGATGTGCTTGCCAAGACGCTTTCCATTATTTTCTTAAAGTCATGGCTAACTGGAGAGGTCATGATGGACTGGAGAGTAGGAAATGTAACACCCATCTACAAGAAAGGCAAAAAGGAGGACCTGGAAAACTATAGACCTGTCAGTTTGACCTTGATAGCAGGGAAGGTCATGGAGCAGATCTTGAGTGTCATCACAAACCATGTAATGGACAACCAGGGGATCAGGCCTCGTCAGCATGGGTTTATGAAAGGCAGGTCCTGCCTGACGAACCTGATCTCTTTCTTGAGGGGAAGACAGTGGATATTGTATACCTGGATTTTCAAAAAGCATTTGACACTCCCCCACCACATTCTCATGGAAAAGCTGGCTGTTCATGGCCTGGATGAGCATATGATCTGCTGGATCAAGCACTGGCTGGACAGACAGTCCTAGAGAGTGGAGTTCACGAAGTTAAATCCAGCCGGTGGGCGGTCACAAACAGTGTTCCTCAGGGCTCAGTATTGGGACCATTTCTGTTTAATGTCTTTATTGATGATGTCGATAGGGATACAGAGAGAACCAACAGTAAGTTTGCAGATGACACGAAGTTAGGTGGGAGTGTTGATCTGCATGAGGGCAGGGAAGCTCTGCAGAGGGACTTGGATAGATTGGATCGATGGGCTAACATTAATGGCATGGGCTTCAACGAGGCCAAGTGCCAGGTCCTGCACTTGGGCCACAACAACCCCATGCATCGCTACAGGCTTGGGGCAGNGGACATTAGGAAAGAATTTTTCACAGAAAGAATGGTCAGAATTGGCTGCCCAGGGAGGTGGTGGAGTCGCCATCCCTAAATGTGTTTAAGATTAGGTTAGATGTGGTGTTGAGGGATGTGGTGTAGGGGCGGACTTTGTAGAGTTGGGCTGATGGTTGGACTCAGTGATCCCAAGAGTCTTTTCCAACCTGAATGATTCTATGATTCTATTCTTTCCCAGCTTAAAAAAGCCTCCAAAAGGGCTTTTCCTCAACTTTTCTTGCTCCAGATCCTTTCCCCAGGGCAGTCTTACCTGCCCTGAAGCTGCTTTCTGTGGCAATGACAGGTGTCTGTAGCAATTTCCACGCAAATACACTGGAATTCACACACAGTAAACCAAAGGGCAAGGCAGGCACTTCCAGGCATACTGTGGATGCCGCACTGTACATAGTCATTCATCTTTGTGGGCACATTTTCTCCCATCATATGGCAGACAAGGGAAACATAGCACAGCCTCTGGTACCCCAAGAAGGAAGTATAGTTGCTAGTTCATTCAGCTGGTACACATGTGCACTTGGGTTTGGTCCATTAAATTTAAGGGTTGAAGTAAGACTGTGGTGCTTTGTGTTTATTTGCTGCTTATCTTTAAGATAACTTTAAGTTGTGTACCACTGTGAGGAATATGCACTTGTAATATTAGGCCAGGCTGGATGGGGCTTTGCGCAACCTGGTGTAGTGGGAGGTGTCCCTACCCATGGCAGTGGGGTTGGAACTTGATAATCTTTAAGGTCCCTTCCAACTCTAACCATTCTATGATTCTGTGATTCTACAACAGTCAGAAACATTGATAATTAAGGCATCAGGTCATTGAAACAAAGTACATTATTTTCTTCTTCTCTCCCTTACAATAACATAAGACTTCCCTCCCCTCACTCAATCCAGTCGAGACTCTGTTCAACTTACTTCCCAGTCCTTCACATCCATTGTTTGAGAAACCAAGCCACTTACTTGGCATCCATCTGTTTAACACATCTGACTTTGTCTGGCTAAATTCCTCGAGGCACTCTTGTGGTGCTCCACAGAGAGAAGAAAAAAGGTTTTATGTTGGACAATACCCCACATATAAGTGAAATTGATGGGAAAAAAAGTAAAAGGATCCTTCTGAGACATTAAATCATTGGAATTTTAATCTTCAAATAAAAGGACTTTTTTGGTGTTTTCTTTTACTCTCAGGGCAAGTACTAGTAACAATGAAAAATTTAACCATTACATCTCTTTAAATCAGACAATCATTTTCAGAGCTATAAAATTGAGGTAACCATTTTTCTACAAGTTAGAGAGTTGTTCTCTGCTATGTATTTCTGTTGGGTTTGGGGTTGGGTTGGTTTGGTTTTTTTTCATTTATAAGTCATTCAGATAAATAATGACATTTCTACCACTTCTCCCAAGGAATCTTTCTTGGGGTATTTCAGATCTGCATGTTATTCATATAGCCTTTTGCCTTGTTCACTTTTCAGTGTTTATGTCTGATTGTACCAACCTGAATTATCTCTTTGATCTATTTCTTTAGCTTTACTTTTTTTTATTATTTACACCAGCAGTATACCAGAAGTAATATGCCAAAAGCTAAATCAGCAATTGATGTGGGACCTCAGCTGTCCGTGCATTTAAAGTACATGTGATTACAATTGAATAAACTTTACCATGAAGCAAGGATGATGGGTTTAACGGCAAGCAGCTAGTTCCCCAGCTGCTCCTTGGTGACTGACCACAACTGCTGGCATTAAAGGTTGCAAACCAGGCAAAGTAGGGTGGTTGACAGAGAGGTTAGGACTTACCTCAGAGAGACTCTTTAGCTATGGTTTTGTAGATAAATGCTTTGGGGCAAAAAGCCTTAGGTAAGTGGCTGGGAAAAGTCTTTTGAAGCTTGTGTTGTGAGTCACTGAAGGATATCTGATGTGGTCAGCATGCCAGGAAGCTAGGGTCTCTCCAGGCTGAATATCCTGCCTTGCTTCTGGAGTAGGCTTGGGGATATTGCAGTTTGGGTACTGCTATGTTCTTCTGAGCTTTCTTGTACTTCTTGTAAAAGAAAATAGTGCTTAAAAAGGAATGTATCAGATGGAGGAAAGACTTTAAATAATGCTAACAAGCTACATAGGATACCATATAGTTAGAGAGTAGCAAGTGAAACGTCTGTATTCATGGAAAGGGAAATAATCTGGGCATGTGTGGGTTATAAGCCTGATCTAAGTAGGAAGGAATAGGAAGAGACATCTAAGCAAACAGATAAATGCTAAGCATCCGTTCACCAAAGGTGGATGTGGCAACTTGAGCTGACTAGGAAGAAAAAGAAAAAGGATTTTCACAGGCAGAAGAAATACAGACCATCTACGTGACTTCAGCAAAGCAGTTGATATCAAGATTGATGAAACAATTGAAAGGTGTAGTGAGTCAAGAAGAAATCAAAATAGCCTGAACTGACAGGAAATTATTAGCATTCTGTGAGGTTCATCTTATTTACTATAGTCACTTACTGGTCTTGGCACATAAAAGAAGGGGTTATGTTACAAGAGTAGGAGACAACACTAAAATGAAAGAGGAACAGAGTATTGTACAAGAAGAGTTAGATTGGAGTGTCAGAAACAGGATGTTTTTCTGTATGTTCCAAGTGCAAGACTACAGCTGAGGCAATCTGTGCTGCTGAGGGAATTGGAAGAGAAACTAGTGGAAGCTTATCACCAGGAGTCCGGGGAAAGGAAGGGGTTGACTGTTTAATGTCTGAGTGTTGTCAAAGGGTGGCTGAGACACACTCGTGTAGAAGGTATGCAATTCTGGTGAGATCTTCTGAGTAAACGACATGGAAATATTACTGTTGTATAAAAGATGTTAATTAGACCTCATCTTGAATACAGTTCTGATTGCCCAGCTTCAAGAGAAATAAAACCAGTAAAGGGATTACTAGGATGACTGTCTAAATAGAAAGCAATCTTATGAGAGGAGACTAAAAAAGATGTTTAGGCTAGCAAAGCAAGACTGAATTGAGAAGGGACGCAATTGCTCTCTATAAATACATCAGGGAGGTTAAAGAGCTGTTTAAGATGAAGTACAGTGCTGGCACAAAAGCAAATGGATATAAAGTAGCCTTGAATAAATTCAGGTTGGAATTAACCAGGAGTTTAAACCATCAGAGAAAAGAGCTTCTGAAACTGAATTTCTATAGGAGAATTGGGAGTTATATTTAATTGATTTTAAAATTAAACTAGTTAGTTTCAAGAAGATGTCATACCACATAACGCTTATGATTGCTCAGGGCTGTGTTTCCTCGATAACCAAGAAGATGCCTTGCAGTATCACAAGGTTCCTAAGAATCCCTGGTGATTGAATGCATTCCCACATTGTGAGTCTGCCATTCCAATAATTTGGGGGTGGGGAGAGAGGAAAGAGTGGGGAGAAATACTGATCACCATAATTAATCTCTGTTATTACCAATCTCCAAACTTGAGTGTCAGTAAGTAGTAGCAGACTCTGTTTTCCGAGAGGAATCTTGAAATAGTTGGGCTCTGCTAGCATGTGCCATAACTCTAATATTATTGACTGACATATCAATTGCAATGCCGTTTTCTGACACTGATCAGTTATCTTGAATCACACCCAGTTCAGGACAAGTTAAGATAAACACTGATAAAAATAATCCTAGAGTCATAGAAACGCAAGGTTGGATAGGACCTACAAAACCATCTAGTCCAACTGTCCTCCTATCACCAATACTACCCACTAAGCTACTAAATCATGTCTTGTAGCACCTCATCCAGATGGTTCTCGAACACTGCCAGGGACGGTGACTCCACCACCTCCCTGGGCAGGCCACTCCAGTGCCTGACCACTCTGGGAGCAAAAGTTTTTCCTGACATCTAATCTAAAGCATATAAAAAACTTGTAAACTCCCCAAAAGGTAACACAATCACAAAGGTTTCTGTACATTTGCCTTATTGTAGAAATATCAAATACTTGGCTCCAAACTACAGTGATAACTACCCAGCTGACACAGCTTTAGAAGCTGAATTTCCAGCTCTCTGGGAAACTGTTTTCAGTTTTCCTGTGTGGAAACCTTGTGACCCACGTTTAGGGCAGGCATGATGAGTTCAAATTGAAAAAGTTTTCTATTACCCTCTATCTTTTCAGTGACTTTTCCTAGGGACATCACTCAAGGGAAGTTTTTACTTTCATGTCACTGAAAGTATCATGTTCATGGTCTGTACCCCTTTGGTTCTGAATACACCAAATATCCTTTGGAATAGCTAAGCACAGTTACCAACCTGTGTGGTAAACTCCAACTGCTTGGGAGATAGTTAAGTTAAAAGTGAATTGCTAACCTATGGTATGACCCAATGCTGTTTACAACTGGAGGAGGTTATGTTCATGCTTCATCCATATGATACACAGAACCCTGCTTTTCACAAAAACATGCTCATCACCAACCATCTCTCATACAAGCAACCGGATGAGATTAGTACCCGCAGGCTGACTGCTGGTTTCGATCAGGATGGCATAGTGGTGACCAGCCCCTTCGAGCTAATAGTGGATTCGGGGTGAGCTGACCCTAAACCCTGCCTCTGAGACTTCTCATGAAAATCAAGTGAAGTGTTATACACACCTCTTTCATATTTTTTTAAAGTTATGAATAGATGCTAAAGGCTCATTTGAATATGAATGTCTTCTCATATAGATATGAATATATATTTAAGATGTGATTTGTTTAAAGAAAACTTAATAACTTTCAGACTCTACAGACAGAGCAAATGTCTTTGATTTCACTGTAGAAAAGGTAAGCCACCTTTGGCCTGTGCACAGGTTTAATGATGCTTCTTCTATTTCTAGAAAAGTAACTTAACTATTCAAAACTGTAAAGAGCTGTAGCTCTAACAATCAGCTATAACTTGCAAAATTGCCAATAGCAATTTAGGAAAAGCAGTATTTCCAGGGCACAAAAAACTAGAAAATTAAGGAGGGAGTTTGATTTTGTGCTATTTGCAGTCCATCTTTATGCTCTGAAGAGTCCATTGTGTCATCCATCCATCCGTCTGTCTATCAGCCACTTTCAAAGTGCTTCACACCAGAGAAGCCTGATTCCACTTCATATTTGGTTTACTTTCAAATTTAACTTCTTTGACTGTTGATAAAGCAACAAAACACACTGATTAACAGTTCTTATAAGCCTTTTGAAATAAGCACAGCTACAGTGTTTGTAAATCAAGAAAGTACTTTGCCATCTCCCCTGTTGGGGTACACGTGAATTTCTTGTACCCTGCTTGATGAATGTTTGGAATTCATAATATGTCTTATTGCTGACAGAAGAGTGTGGCCACTTACGCTTCCTCTGTTTTCAGCACTTACCAATGGCCTGGACAGTACGTATTATGGTGTAGCTGTAGACAAAAGAGAAAATTGTGCTACAACCACCTGCTCCCACATATTCTGTGGAAAATAAGGGTTCAAACTGCAGTGTAGCACAGCCCTATCCTACCAGCACAAGGTGCTTCTGCTATTGGAAGTAGGGTAGCTGAGGCAGATGCTTCCTGAAGGGTTGTCCTCCTCATCCAATTGTCTTAGGGAATCAGAGCAAGGTCTTGTAAAACCACATTATATATTTTTATCTTGAAGGCTTCAGTATGGTGTAAACTAAGATAAGTGGCATTAAATTACTGGGCAAGCAGTCTCCCTGTAGTGTCTGGGGTTAGCATGGTTACTGAACAATTCATATTCTCCTTTGTGGTTCGTCTTCCCATTATATCACAGACTTAGGTTTTTTTCTTAGCTATTTCTTCCTCCTCATAACACACTTCCTTCTGAACTCCTTGGGATCATTAACAATGTAGATTGATGCAGACAGCCTGCACTGCAAATGGAAAAGGCTGATTAAGTTATCATGCGATGCTTCTGTTAAGCAAGGATTATCCTCTTGAGCTATTCTAGAGCACTTTGTAATAACATAGTTTTAAATAGATATGGGCCCAAGTGATAAAATTCAGATGAGGTTCCAAAGAATTTTTTTTCCCCAATGTTTGTAGCATTTGCAGCCAGGTTTTCTTCAGGGTCACATTAAGGACACTCATCACACCAGGATTAAAGGGCCTCACTCGGACTCTTTTTTATACAACACCAACTTTAGCCCTGCTTGAAATAAAGGGGTAAAAAGGATCCCTTCTCTGCTGCTAGGGAGAAAACATAGAAGCAGGGTGATGGGAGGAAGAAAAGACCTCAGGAAGAAATACTGAGTCCACTTCCCAGTAGTGGCACCTAAAACAATTTCCAATATTTAATTTTGAAATATGAATGTTATTTTTAAACCATATATGATTTTTTATTGTTACGTATACTACATGACTTTTGTGTATTTCCTCTGTTTTATTTGGGACGCTATTCAGGTTGTTCTCATTTATTAATTCTAAACCCTCCCAGCCTTAACTAAGAAGTTAGTCAAAACTAGTCTAAAAAACTTAAAAATAAAAATGGATTGTCATAATAAAAATACTTATTTGTATAAAATAAATGTATTCCACCCATAAGTAATATTGCTGTGGAAAGAACAAGTTACAGAGTATTAACAGAATAAAGAGTCATGCTAAACAGCATTATTAATTAGTTTGCTTAGTCATACTTGTGTATCTTTGGTAATAGTTAATCGCATTACATTACTGTAAAACCGTAGCAGTATTTGTAATGTCATTATAGATTTTTATTTCAGAAGGGAGCTTCATGTCTTCCAATTGCCTAACGCAAAATAATTTCTAATTAATAATTCCTTTGGAGTAATTACAATTAGCAATATGAATGTGGGGAAACTAATGAATTAGGAAGAAAACTTACATTTTGTGTTTAGGTCTGGATGCCAGAATGATTTACGGCTTTTTCTGCTTACTCTGGTAATGGCTATAATTTAATTATGACAACTTCAAGAAATGTTCCCTTTCCATCTCACTGATTCTATTTTTCCTGCAGCTGTCACTGCATTTACTCACAGAGATTGAGTTAAGAAAAAAAATAGCTGCAAGAAATTATGAGAGAAAGAGAGTTACTTGTTTCACCTTCTGCAATGGAGCCTTTCCTGAAGAGCTAAATTCAGTGGACTGGTCTCTTGGAGATACACCATGAACTACTCATAATGAACTTTGCCTCCTCTGCCCCTCCTTCCTACTATTTTTAATATGACAACCTGTACAGTAATTAATTCATTGGTCTATGTTTCCCAAAACCAGCTGAAGAGCAGACAGAGGAGCTCATCCTCCATTTCAAGGGTCTGGTTCTCAGCACTGGAATACAGACAACAAGCTTTTTCAAAGCCACTATCCTGAGATGCCTTTGCCCCCGTCTGCCATTTTCTTCCATGCCCTCAGATGTGTCTTAAAAATTCCTTCATTGGAATAGGATAATATGACCCTGAAGACCTTGCACCTTTCTTTAAAGACGTGTAAACTTCTGTTTTGAATCTTATTGAAATTGCTGTTGTAGGATAATGGTCATACCTATGCAATAGCAGAAACTGGATCCCAAAAGTGCCTTCATTCAGGCATAAAACAGTAAAAATCAGTCAATCCTGGAAGACTTCAGGGAATATACAAGCACTGCTCAAAACAAGTGCTCTCCTAACAGCAACAGAAAGAATGGTCAGGTTGTGAGAATCCTTGGCGTATCACCTGATCATGCTTTGTTTCTGTGAAAGGCAGACAGGCTGCTTGCTGTTTACCACGCTGCTTTTGGAGCCAGTGCTTGAAAACAGTAAAATTTCACATTACCTCAATGGATGTTCTGCTAAATGACTATGCTATTAAATGCGTAAATTGTGTTATTTGCAAATGGTCTCCAATTTTTTCATAATGTGTGTGTTATGTGATCTCTTCTACTTTGAAAAGTCTCCAGTTTACTGTGGAGATAGGAGAGCCAATGAAAGTGGATGATGGCACTATAATACCACCTGTGATCTGGACAGACCAAATGCTAAGATGTAAGGTTTGGATGCCAGTTTTGCTGTGCTTGGTCCTAAAGTTAGTATTCAATTGCTGAAAGGTACCTATACAGAAATATTTACTGATGTCATCCAGGTGACGTGATGCTCATTAGGAGTACAAAAAGCACCCAAACACATTATGCTCTCTTCTCAGAGAGGAAATATACTACAAAGGCTCAACTAACCAGTAACTTAATCTTTTTAGAAAGCCAAATTACTCCTAGGTGACAATGAGCACTCCCAGCTACCATGTCAGCTGGTCTTAACTGATTTTTTTAATCTTCAACAAGATGTTTTCTGAGCAGTACTCAGCACAGGATGGCAGAAGATGTAGGGCAGAGCAAGGTGAAGCCAAGGGGACTCAGTGTGATTATGTTTGTCATCTTGTTCCTGGAACTGCAAGCTGATTTGACCTTTTAGCCTCCCTCAGAGTCGCTCAGTGTGACACCTAGATTCCCATGTCTGCAAGGAATCTTTCAGTACACTGCTGGATCATCTTGAAGGGGCCAAAGTAGTTGCCAGGATCCCTGAATTTAAAGTGAGTTTAAAGATCACTAGCACTTCTTATAGCTTATTTGAGAATGTCTACTGTATTTTACTTTCTGACTGCTGTTCTGAAATTTCCACTGTTGGCATTGATGGACTTAAAAGAAAATTTGTCTTGTGTTTTGTTTCACTCTTTTTAAAACAATATTTCCTTTCAGCATGGCTGTTTTTAAATATGTTTATTTATCATCTTTAATATCGTCTTTAAATATGTTATTTCTGCTGAGACATCACTTATGATTAGAGCTGGCTTCCTAGCCAAAGGCTCTGAAAAAGCAGTGTGGACTTCCATCAAGGCTGTGATCAGATGTTATTCTGCCATACTAGCTACCTTTGAATGTGTCTTTTTGTATTTACTGGAAGCTTCTAAATCCCAGAGAACATGGTTTTCATATACATTTCCTCAATAAATATACAAATTACATAAGCCTAAATTGTATTCACTTTGGTCATCCTGTTACGTTTCCAAACAAGTATTAGAATAGAAAACAGTAGTAATACTGAATTGACAGAGTATTATACATTTGCCTTCTCTCCCTCATGACCCTCACCTATCCATCCTGACTCTGACACTAGATAGGCAATTACACACTTTTTTAATTCCTGGGGATTCCACACACCCCCTCCTGCTCACCTTTTAAAATCAGAGTAATATCTACTACTTAATTGTCAGTGTGGAACGTTTCTTCTCCAGTTCTTACAGTAGTACTGGTGGACCTTCACTGGGAGGCTGGACTGGGCCTAACTGACAGGTCTGGAGATGCAGAAACTGAAGGGTGCCCTCTTTGGAAGAGGCTATGAGTTGTCCTGTGATAGTTACAGCTGGGTCCAGCCAGCTCCAACATCGGCCAGAGAGAGCACCTCATCATGATTCAAAGCTGCAGCCAGTCAAGTGAGCCCCAGGTGCTCTGGCTCACATGTGTTTAAGAAAAGTGGCAGCTGCCAGGTGCAGAAGGCATATGAGGAGCTATGTGAAGAAATCTATTTTGGAAATGGAAGGAGAAACAGAAGGAATGTGTGGAAGGGGACATGCGATGGCACAGCTGGAGATGCACTCTTGGAAGAAAGTAACTCATGCCAGGGCAGGGGATCCCTCAGGCTCTGAAGCTGTGGGCTGTCTATGACACCCTGCAGGAGCTGCAGCCAATGGCGGAGGCCCAGAGCAAAGGAAACCAATTAGGAAACAAGAAGCAGCAGATGGAAAATATTACTCACACAACCCCAAGTTCCTGCACCTCCCATTACCTCACCAAAGGAATTGGGAGGGATAAGTGTAACACACAGCAAAAACAGGGAAATGGAGGCTAGGAAGTGAGGAGGAGATGTATTCAACTCAATTGGAGACTGTTCTGCTTTTGACAGAAGCCAGACTTTTCACTGGTCTTACTGGGAAGGAAAAAAGGTTCCTTTCCCTTAGTGCTACTTTTATTTTCATTTATTCCCAAAGCCTTTGTCCACTAATAAGGGTAATTAAATAATTAAATTGTGTTCTTTCCAAGGAATCCCATCAGAGATATTGGCAAAAGTTACGCACTTGGATTAGGGAATCCAGCTCATGCAATAGAAGAGGACCACAAAGTGCAAAGATCATGTGGATTTTGGGAAAGGTCTAGAAAAATCTTGTGCATTTTTTTTTTTCTGCTCTGTGAAAACCAGATGGAAAATTTCAATGGAAGATTAGATTTTCACAATTTATCTCCAAGTGGGAAACAGTCAATCAATCTTGCCTGGAAGTCTCACTCAGAGCATTTATGTAGAATATTAATTAGAGACCTTTCCTAAAGAAGCTGTATGGGAAACCAGGCACAGTCCTCTTAGAAATAAAGGTGTGATGGTAAGGAAGGAAAATTATATAGACTATGATTGATACCATCCCTCCCCTCCAGATGGAAGGATGGAAGGTAGAGAGGGTTGATAAAACCACTTTCATAGATGGGTTGATTCTGTATTTACTCAAAGCAAGATGAGAATTTGGATAAAAGGCTAAGGTATTATTATACCTCTGTACATACAGTATTTTTATACCATTTTGAACTGAATAAAGAAGTCTTTCACGAGCAAATGGAATCACTCTGGGTACTGCTTTGTTTTTACAATATTCTGTGTGGTTTAGGTGGGACACTGAATATAATATTCTGAAAAGAATGAGATCAATAGAAAAATTAATGTACCACATATTAAACATGCGAGAATAGTTGCTATCTACAGTGGCTTAATTTCTATGACTTCTCTCAAAACCCTGAGTTTGTAGGCACAGTTGTCACAGAGAACACATTCAATTTCTAGTCTGGATTCTCATGGGGACTTGCAGAAAGACTATCCTTTCAGGAAAGTGTCCAGATCTTAAAAATTACTTGAGATCCAGTAGCATATGTTAAGTTGCACAGGAGAACCTAAGAGCTGAGTGTTTTCCACTTCAAAACTTACTTGTGTGGGAGCTTTTGAAAATGCAGTCATTATTTAAGGGAATGAACAGGGCAATCTGGTTCTTATACTTCTGAGAATCTGGCTTTTCTGCTATAACTTTTTCAACTCTCAAACTCCAAGTGTTTTGGAAGTGGTGTAGTCTGAAAATGAAATTAAATGTCGGAGTCGGCATTTCTTCAGACTCTTTCCAATGTATTATTACCTCACATACATTCTAATGCAGTGTACCATATCCCAGAATATTTCACAGCAATTCAATAACTGCAAAATTAACCTCATGACTAAGGTACTTAAAACCCCTCCGGTCTCATCGTAGTTTCAGAACCCAGAAATACTGTCACAAGTGAAGTTTACATTGTCATTTGAGGCCTTCTTATTGAAATCCGACTGTTATAAATAAAAACCCTAATTGGAATTCTTTTTTCTTCTCCTGGAAGATTTGGTAATAGATCCAGGTATTTTTAGAAGCAAAGAGTATTTAAATATATTTTAGTCTCGTGTTAAAAAGCACAAGTACTCCTCACATGATTATGCACCTTCAACAATGTCAACTTTCTGCTTCTTGGCAGCTTCAACATATTGCCATAAAATAGAAGTTTATAAATAGCTGTTAAAAAAACTGCTTCCACCCCGCCCTTGATTTCTTCTGGCTTTCTCTCTCTCGTTTCTTCTTGAAAAGGCAGTTTAAACTCAGATTTTGGGAGATCCTTGGGAGCTGATTTGTGCTGACCAGGTGGAATTTTAGGTACTTATATAGGAAATAGATCTGTTTTAAAAGTCTGTTATGGCTTGAGGAACCCACAACAATTTATTGTCGTTTAGAAAATTATTCTGTTACCAAATAGCACCTCCTTACCTGGGAGGGGGAACCAGGAAAAAACAAGGAAGCCCAAGGGTGGAAATATAAACAGTTTTAATAGAATAAGACTAGATAATTAACACTAGACAATTAACTGGCTATAAAGTAAATATTTTCACAAATTCAGTCACTGGAGTCTTCTAAAAGTGTGTTTTTCCCAAACATTAGAAGAGCTCTTATAAAAAATTAAAATTACTGAAAGAGAAATTATTCCGGTGTCACCCAAATCAGGACAAAGTCAAACGAATAACAATCAAAAAAGTAGCTGGTATCCAATTCTGTGTTTTGCTTGTGTCCTCAAGAGGTGAAATAAAAGTATCAGTGAGGTCATTGCCACAGACACCAGCTTCAGGGCAGGTAAGACTGCCCTGGGGAAGGGATCTGGAGCAAGAAAGGCTGAGGAAAAGCCCTTTTGGAGGCTTTTTGAAGCCAGGAAAAGCCCTGTGCTTGTGCAGGGGGCTGTCCACTGGTGGGCAGGCTGCTGAGGGAGCTTGGGCAGAGCCAGCACCTCCTGTGCTAGACAAGAAGCCTCCCAGAGGACAGGGACTCGTCCCTGCCTACACAGCAGCGAGCCAGGAACCAGTGTGTGTGTGTGCCAGTGTACAAGGTAAATTCAATCCCTCTAAGTGGTCAGAGGACTAGGTTGCCCATCCCAGCTGACCCCTGAGTTGCAAGGTGTCAGTTNCTGGGAATACAACACATCAGAGAGGGAAGAATCCAGGAGGTTCCTGGAATGTGTGGAGGATAACTTCACCCAGCTGGTAAGCTCTCTACAACTGCTTGAAAGGACATTGTAGAGATGTTGGTGCTGGTCTCTTCTCATGGGTAATTAACACTAGAAAAGAAGAAATGGCTGCAAGCTGCAGCAGGGTAGGTTTAGGCTGGACATTAGGAAAAAATTCTTCACAGAAAGAGTGGTCAGACACTGGAATCGGCTGCCCAGAGAAGTGGTGAAGTCGCCGTCCCTGAATATGTTTCAGAGTTGATTAGATGTGGTGTTGAGGGATCTGGTGTAGGGGAGAACTTCTGTAGAGTAGGGATAATGGTTGGACTCGATGATCCCAAGGGTTTCTTCCAACCTAAATGATTCTATGATTCTAAGTTGAATGCATTTTAAAATGACACCTAACTAACCAAAGGACCTTACTGCTCTTGAATGTTATAAAGTTAAAAAAAAAAAAAAAGTATTATTTCTANGCTTACTGCTGTTGAATGTTATAAAGTTAAAAAACATTAACTACTTATTTGACTTAACTACTTATTTGACGAAACAAGCTACTCAGGTTAACTTTAAGAAGAACTGCCCAGCTGGTACCATAGCACTGGGTGGGCACATTTGGTTAGTGCCTTGGTTGGGGCTTTGGGGGATGTCTCTTTTTGTATAGGGGCATCATTAACACTTTAAACACGTGTTAGGGCTGGAACTTGCATTTGTTTATCTGAGTAAACAAATAAAACAGTTGTAAACCAAATAACGGTAGCAGTAAGATGTGGAACAGAATGAGATTAGCTTCTGCTTAATAA
>VZTM01001442.1:0-10648 GCA_013400555.1 Jacana jacana
CTTAAGAACCAGCTCTCCCCATTGAAAATGGTAAAGCACATGAATTGTCCTCTGATGTACAGCTTTTTTTTCCTTTCACTCATCATCATTAAGTTTTCCTAATACATGTGTTTCCAGTCTTTCTGGGTTTTACATCCTCCTGGGGTTTTGCCAGTTCCAGGATTCTTCCCTGGAAGAATTACAGGTTTTTGTCACTGAACTCAGCCCTATCAGGTGTGTGTGTGTGTGTGGGGAACAAAACCAAACCGACTTATATCTGAATTATTTGGTAAAACCAGAGGCCAGCTACAAAACTACAATACAGTTAAGAAAAACTAAAGTGCAAGTCATTAGTGTCAGTGATTGTGAAGAATAAAAAAATGCAATTGAAAAATACAATCGGGTCTGATTTAAAATTTCTTCAAATGCATACCCACTTTCCATCTCCCATTGATTTCCCCTCCTGCAAGCCACACACATTTTCCTATGCATTTTTATTTCACAAGGCAAGAATCATCCCTTTTAGAACAGAAATTAAAAACAGAAATGCTTGGATTAGCCAGGCCTTACTGACCTTCCTTCATGAATAAACAATGAGCTTTTCCAGAACTGTGAGAGAAATTCATTATATGCAATGAATGTGTTTCTTTGTTGTCAGACAAAGGAAAAAAAAAATCCAGTGCAGTATCAAAGCACTTTGTTCTGTGCTACTTTCACTTAGCACACTTTTTAAATCTTGAACTTCTGGAGGGAGGAATTAACCCTCCCAGGCAAAGGGCTCTCAACACTCATCACATCTAAGTCTGAAATATTACAGTATGTATAGTCTATTTCAGCGTATTTGCCTTCCTGAAGCTCTGGACACTGGGCTGCACTTAACATGGGAATAAACTTGTTCTCTCCCCCTTTTTGGCTTTAGAGCTTTAAAAGAAAAACTGTGATCCTTTCTGCCTTTCCCCCGCCATGGAATAAAGCTAGAGGCATTAAAATTACAGTAATTCCAGACAATCAAATAGTTTAAAAATAAGAAGTCACAGTCTTTATATGCTGGAGGCTAATATCTTTCATTCAAGCAGAAAAGCACTACTTTTCTGCTTTCAAGATATTTTTAGTCAATAATAGATTCCCACTTTCCTATCTCTTTGAATTCCTATAGAGCTGTTAACTAGAGTACAACAAACATCTGAAGTGATATACACTATTTCCAAAAAGTCTTCAAAAAAACCCCAAATTATATTTAGGACACTGGATGAAAGAAAAGAGCAAAATGAAGTAGAAAGAAAACACAATAATGTTGAGCCTGCTTTTATCATTCATGATTTTTGTGTTATTTCCTAATATAAGTGAATTTGATCATTAATCCTCTTAATTTTCTTTTCAGAAAGGTTATTTGTTGAAACAAACTTTACACAACATCACAAACAAAACTTTCACTGCAAATATTTCTCAGTTTCAAAACGGAACTGTGGTAGGGAGAGAGATCAGCTTCTCTAAAACAACATGTAGGTTAGGAGGAGGAGGTGCTTTTCACAGAGTAGTAAAGAAAGGAGCGCTCAGCCCTTCTCATATTGGGTTGCAGGGCAACATGCCAGCTGTTATTCATGGAGAAATACATACTTTCAATGAGCATTTATTCACAAGGGAAACAACAAGGACCAGTCTATCAGCAGCCAACAGGATATATAAGAATGTATTCCAAGGCAGTCTCCCAGCAGTACCTATTTCTACAGCCTCACCCTTTACCTCCATGCTTGACATTTATTTTGAAGAGAAAGAGGTGTGATTCCCCCACTTTGTAAGATGAGTACCTGGGGACCGGCAGGGGGAAGGAATGAAGAAATAAATTATCCTGTTCTAGCAGAACCTCATGTTGCTGTCTTTCCTACCTACAGCACCTAAGGAACAGAAACCACAATCCCAGTCTATACNATTTTTGGACTATGCAGGTCAGTTACAGGATGGATGGGGGGGTAACAGGAGACCATCTACTGAAATACAATTGATCAGAAAACAATCAAATCAGATTAGAATTACAGGCAACAGGTATTCTACCAGCAAAGTCACACAACTGAAAACCTCTCTCTGTTACTCCTAAATAATATCAACTTTTATGGGGAACAAGTGGTAAAGGGAAGGTATTTGTTTTTATTTGCAGGCTTCCTCTTGGCCAGGACCATTCACTGTACACACCTCTCCTTGGGATCCCCTTTTCTCTCTCTAAAAAAAAAAATCTTAAGTTTGTGAGTACTAACTCTTTTCAGGGCTGTTGCTTGTGTTGATTTGTATCCCTCCATAATGAAGGGAAGCAGTTACCTTTTCTAACGTGGAATCAAGTCCTTTTCCAAGAACTACATACAGAGCTCTGTTAAAAAGGAATGTGGCTGTCCTATTGATTGGGCAATTGTCATGGCTTTAGAGCTCCTTGGAAGGAAGTTATTAAAGCTCTTCAAATGACACCAGTGTCAGTAACACAAATTTCAAAACGCACCTCTAAGATGTAATTATACAACCAAAAGACACATTCAGCAAGCGTGCCTTTCAGGCACGCTAAAAGTTGAAGCTGTGTTCTTTCATTAAAATTGAGCAACTATCAACTAAAGACAAAGTGAAGTGACTACTACTCCTTCCTGCATATCCGTTTGCGCCATCAGCTTTTGCATTCAGCATAGCTATTCTGCTGAGGTACAGGAGTTTCACTGCTGGTTCTACTGACCATGGGCCACGAAGAGCAGATTTTGGGGTTTGGCCACTGGCTGGTTTTACTGAGTCAAGTTATAAACAGCATTGGCAAATCATCTTTAAGTATGGATACAGCTGAGAACTATGCAACTCCCCATTACGTAGCACCAGCTGTCTCAGCACAAACCTGAGTATTAGTATGGCTGGAAATTCTGAGCTGATGCAACGCCGAGCACAACCGAGCTGGATTTCAATTAATACTTACGGTATAATGGCATTGCTGCTAGAAAACACTTCCATATTTTTAAGTTGTTGATATGATCTTTACACAACCAGTGAAAGAACATCAATTAGCTTGGATTGAATATGAATCAGAACAATACAAGTGAGCTTGCATTATAGCTCTAGTATTTTAAGAATTCCAGATTCAACACAACTTCAGACACAGCCTCTACAGAAGTTGATATCACCATATCACATAAGTCGCCCAGTCCCTGACCAAATATTAAAGCAAACAAAAGGTCAAGTCCTATTTACCAAACAAACAAAACCCAAAAAAACAACCAAACAAAAAACCCCAAAAAACCCTCAAACAAAAAAACCAAACCCAACTGCCAAAACATATACATGTATTCAGGGTGGTAGATGAAACACTGTGAGACTGTGTCTTTTTGTTTACTAAACTACGCCCTTAAAAACTTGTATCTATGGCTGCTTGTTTGTAAATGTGTGACACCAAAAGGATTATCCTTTTACTTACAAAAATATAAACTATCCATCTTAATTACCTTCTTAGATTTCTTTAGAACCTAAGTGCAGTTTTCTATCCTCTGTATTGTTATCTGTAGTGCTATGTGTATATATAGTCACGTATAGAGTATTAGATCTATAGCCTCTTTTGAATGATAGTAATTTTCCTATCCAAGGTGAAAAAGTAGTAAAAATGGCAAGGTGTTACTTTTTACTATATAGGTAACTCCTGTTCCCAGCATCTTCAACTCCAGTTGAGTTAGGCTGTAAACAAATGGGACTTAAGAAATGTAGCTACTGCCTAGTAACACAAATGCATGTTTGCTGTGGACTGCTGAGAGCACAGCGAGGTCTTTTGCTTATCTTATTTACTATTTGGTTCTTCCATTGCCTGAAAAGATAATACACACAAACCAACAACATCATTAGTTATCCGCATAGTAGAGCATTACTTGTACAACAGCAAGAAAACCCGAGAGGATGCCACTTTTTTCCACTTTCACAGGTGTTATAACTTTCAGCTGGACACTCTCTGCAAGGACTGAGAGGTATGGAAATATAATATACCATCTGCTATTACTACAATGAGAGCATTAATAAGATGCAAGCCTATGAACCATGCTACAGAAAAATTATTACAAATTGATCATACTGCCTCAATCCTCTAAATCTTGAAGCAAAGTTAGCTTATTCCTCAGTTAATTTTTTTGTTTAAAATAGAAGACAGAAATCTGACCTTTTCTTTTCTAAGCCTTAGTAAATAGGTGTAATTTGCTGTCATTCACATTTTCAGATACCTTCCAGAATCAAAATAATAATGCTTTGTTAAGATACTTAATCACAGTGATGAAGAAATGCTTCCAACTGTTTTGGGGTTCAAATTTTACTTATTAAAAAGTAATGCTGATCACTTAATTACAGGGAAAACAATTTCAATTTAATTGTTACCTTGTGACTTCACACATCTTTAATACTACATAATTGTGATTAATGCATAGGTTATCTGTATCAGCAGTAATCACTGACGTAGTTGCATTTAATTATTTTATGCAATTCTGACTGATCCCAAGTACCTGACAATTATAAATTTTGCCATAGTTCAAACAGAGAAAATCCTATTTCAGGAAGGTAGCCCATAAGCTAGATGAAGTAGCTTAGAAATGCTTGGAATTGCAGAATGGTTTGGTTTGAAAGGGACCTTTAAAGACCATCTGATTCCACACACCCCCACCCTCGCTATGGGTGGGGACACCTCCCACTAGACCAGGTCACTCCAAGTCCCATCCAACTGGCCTTGAACACCTCCAGGTATGAGGCACCCACTGCTTCNAAAAACAACCAAACAAAAAACCCCAAAAAACCCTCAAACAAAAAAACCAAACCCAACTGCCAAAACATATACATGTATTCAGGGTGGTAGATGAAACACTGTGAGACTGTGTCTTTTTGTTTACTAAACTACGCCCTTAAAAACTTGTATCTATGGCTGCTTGTTTGTAAATGTGTGACACCAAAAGGATTATCCTTTTACTTACAAAAATATAAACTATCCATCTTAATTACCTTCTTAGATTTCTTTAGAACCTAAGTGCAGTTTTCTATCCTCTGTATTGTTATCTGTAGTGCTATGTGTATATATAGTCACGTATAGAGTATTAGATCTATAGCCTCTTTTGAATGATAGTAATTTTCCTATCCAAGGTGAAAAAGTAGTAAAAATGGCAAGGTGTTACTTTTTACTATATAGGTAACTCCTGTTCCCAGCATCTTCAACTCCAGTTGAGTTAGGCTGTAAACAAATGGGACTTAAGAAATGTAGCTACTGCCTAGTAACACAAATGCATGTTTGCTGTGGACTGCTGAGAGCACAGCGAGGTCTTTTGCTTATCTTATTTACTATTTGGTTCTTCCATTGCCTGAAAAGATAATACACACAAACCAACAACATCATTAGTTATCCGCATAGTAGAGCATTACTTGTACAACAGCAAGAAAACCCGAGAGGATGCCACTTTTTTCCACTTTCACAGGTGTTATAACTTTCAGCTGGACACTCTCTGCAAGGACTGAGAGGTATGGAAATATAATATACCATCTGCTATTACTACAATGAGAGCATTAATAAGATGCAAGCCTATGAACCATGCTACAGAAAAATTATTACAAATTGATCATACTGCCTCAATCCTCTAAATCTTGAAGCAAAGTTAGCTTATTCCTCAGTTAATTTTTTTGTTTAAAATAGAAGACAGAAATCTGACCTTTTCTTTTCTAAGCCTTAGTAAATAGGTGTAATTTGCTGTCATTCACATTTTCAGATACCTTCCAGAATCAAAATAATAATGCTTTGTTAAGATACTTAATCACAGTGATGAAGAAATGCTTCCAACTGTTTTGGGGTTCAAATTTTACTTATTAAAAAGTAATGCTGATCACTTAATTACAGGGAAAACAATTTCAATTTAATTGTTACCTTGTGACTTCACACATCTTTAATACTACATAATTGTGATTAATGCATAGGTTATCTGTATCAGCAGTAATCACTGACGTAGTTGCATTTAATTATTTTATGCAATTCTGACTGATCCCAAGTACCTGACAATTATAAATTTTGCCATAGTTCAAACAGAGAAAATCCTATTTCAGGAAGGTAGCCCATAAGCTAGATGAAGTAGCTTAGAAATGCTTGGAATTGCAGAATGGTTTGGTTTGAAAGGGACCTTTAAAGACCATCTGATTCCACACACCCCCACCCTCGCTATGGGTGGGGACACCTCCCACTAGACCAGGTCACTCCAAGTCCCATCCAACTGGCCTTGAACACCTCCAGGTATGAGGCACCCACTGCTTCTCTGTGCAACGTGTCTCACTATCTCCATTGTAAAAATGTTTCTTCCTTATACCCAGTCTAAATCTACCCTCTTTCAAACGGTTGTCCCTTATCCTGTCACTACATACCCTGGCAAAAAGTCTTTCTCCACCTTTTTTTGTAAATCTCCTTCACATACTAAGAAGCAGCAACAGGGTCCATCCTTAACTCTTGATATTCTGCCTTAGACCTCATCCAATATTATTCACAGTATAATCTGGACTTCCCCACAATCCCACAGCCAGCCTCTATATGCACTGGAAATGCTGGTGTACACTCCCCAGTGAGGTAGGAAAGAGAAAGGAACATGAATCAGTGCATTGTAAAACTTTACTGCATACAAACAAATATAACTACAGCTGTCAAAAACTAATGTGAAGTTTTGTCTGTGTCTCATTCATCCATCATTCTACATTTCAAGTCTAGCAGCACTATTTTCAGCTTCTCTGATGTACAAATATTACAAGTTATGCTGCCTAGTGAGTATCACTGAGTGCAAAAATGGGACCATAGTTTCAATCTAGGCAGAAATAGAATTTTTGGATAGAACCAGTCAGAAGCAATTTTGCTTAAAAGATAGTTAATGCTTCTAATAAATTATCGCATTCTTTCATTATTTTCAAAATATCACCACATTCCTGTTACTAAACATTAGAACATTAATTTCATTATTTTTGAAAGAATTTTAAAGGCAATAGGCACTTTAAAAATAATATTTTAAAGTTTTCTGAATGCCATTATATAGACAAGCTTGCCTACACGTAATTCCCCCAAAGGAAAAAAAAAAGGGATCCTCAAGAAAACGCTAATGTGAGACCTTGAGAGGACTGACCTCCAGCCTGCTGCAATGCTGTGAGCAATCATGCTACTCAAGCTGTTCAAATTAGGCTCTTCCTGCTGTGACAGCAGTTCCAGGGTGCATGCATGACTGAACTTTCAGAATGAATATTTTTGTTGGTTGTTTTTTTTTTTATGTGGACCATTTGCAAACAACTAGGACTGAAGAATTCAGTAATGCATCATTTTTTCACTCTCCTACACGTGCCCAGTTGGTGCTTAAAACAAAGGGTGCAGCTATATCTATAATTTTATATTGACTAACTTCTTAAAATAACTATACAATATTTAGAAATGTTCTAAACCGGAAATTAAAGCAAACAGCTCAGAAGTTGACCAGCTCACACTGAAGGAAAAATAAAGCATCTTTTAGCATTCCATCTGGGATCAGATGGCAGTTTCTCACCCGTATTTAACATATTCTGCCTAATCCCATTCTCTTTTTATTTTCCCCAACTAATCGGTAATAAAATACAACACCTCAGACAGGGCCCAAACCTATCCCAATGGAAGCACATTGTGAAATGGTGACATTTATACAGGTTGGTTTTGTAGAACCATAATGTACCATGCTGTAGATGCATCCCAGAGTTGCAATAAATCTCTGAAAGAACAAAATTCTGACTGGAACAGGACACAACAGGAAAGAAAACTTAATTTGCCCAAACGTTTTGATGTCCACCTCTCTGAAACCAGTGGATAGTACAGTTATGATTCATTCAATTAGGCAACCTAAAGTTATTTTGGGAGTTCCTGCTCATCTTCCAGATTTCAATGTAGAAAAGTACACACCTTTTTTTAGGTCTTGTGCCATCCACCAGCCCCACCTGAGTGACCAGGCAGTCTAATTGTAATAAATGTAGGGATGACATGAGGAAGGCCAAGGCACAGCTAGAACTGAACTTGGCAAGGGATGTAAAGAAAAAACAAGAAAGGTTTCTACAGGTATATTAACCAGAAAAGGAAGATTAGAGAAAACATACCCTCCTTGATGAGCAACAGTGGGAAACTTGTATCAACCGACAAGGAGAACAAGTCAGTTCTCAACAACATTTTTGCCTCAGTCTTCACAGACAACCCCTTTTCTCCTAGTTCGCATGTTGATGGCTCACAAGTTGGAGACCACAGTGACAAAGTCCCTCCCACTGTAAGTGAAGACAAGGTGTGGAGTCAGCTGAGGAACCTCAAGATATACAAGTCTATGAGACCTGATCAAATACATCCCAGAGTCCTGAAGGAACTGGTTGATGTAGTTGCCAAGCTACTTTCCATGATATTTGAAAAGTCGTGGCAGTCAGGTGAAGTCTCTGTGGACCGGAAGAAAGGAAACATCAATCCATTTTTAAAAAGGGTAGAAAGGAGGACCCTGGGAACTACTGACCTGTCAGCCTCACCTCCATGCCTGGAAAGATCACAGAACAGATCCTTCTAGATGCCATGCTTGGCACATGGAGAACAGGGAGATGATTCAGGACAGCCAGCATGGCTTTACTAGGGGCAGGTCCTGCCTGACTAACCTAGTGGCCTTCTATGATACAGTGACTATGTTGGTAGACAAGGGACAACCTATGGATGTGATCTATCTGAACTTCTGTAAGGCTCTTAACATCCACAACATCCTGGAGAAGAGAAGACTATGGGAAGACCTCAGAGCAGCCTTCCAGTACCTGAAGGGGGCCTACAGGAAGGCTGGAGAGGGACTGTTTACAAAGGCCTGCAGTGACAGGATGAGGGGCAATGGCTTCAGACTGGTAAAGAGCAGATTTAGATTGGATATTATGAATAAGTTCTTTATTCTAAGGGTGGTGGACCACTGCAACAGGTTGCCCAGGGAGGTGGTTGAGGCCCCTTCCCTGGAGATATTCAAGGTGAGGCTTAATGAGGATGTGGGCAACCTGTTCTAGTTGGGGGTGTCCCTGCTGACTGTGGGGAGGCTGGACTAGATAACCCTAGAAGTCCCTTCTGGCCTGGATCATACTATGATTCTATGAAATGCCAAAACATGTGTTTTTAAGCACTCAGGTTGATATCTCTCTTGATTTTGTTAACTTCTTTTTGAATCTGGCTCTTGCTGTCTGCCTATTTACTCCTCTCCCTCCCCATAAGAGTCATTTTCAGTCTGTTGCAGCACCATAAACAAGTGGTGAGGGTGGCCTGTGATTCTTTTACCTCTGCGATACACTTTCCCTTCAGTCAATCCTTCCAAGTGTTCTTACAATTCAGCTGCTGATTTACATTTTTTGGTTTTTGGAGCAGTCAAAATTCCAAGGATCATCCTTAGAGTACCCTGGACCTACTAAACATAACTAAAGCACAACCTATAAATTTGTTAAACATCCCCACATCAAAGCTTTCCTCCTGAAACAAAAGGGTTGGCATTCAAACCTGAAATCTACTGTTTGATTTGGCACAAGGACGACATGACTAGTACAGTATTACATGAGCTAGTTTCGTGCTCAAGTCCTTAGACTAAACAGGCAGAAAAACATACCCTTGTCCTAACGGTCTGCTAATATAATCAACTAGATTCGCGGTTTCCACCAGGATACTCATCCAAACATCAGCTAACATTGGCCTACCCTTTTAGCAGAAATAGTAATTCTTGTAACTGGAACTGAGTTAACTGTCCAGTTAGACAATCCAACCTAGATTCTGGTTGGAGACTGTCAGGTTCTCTGAAGCTGAACACACTAGACAGCTGTAATTTTAGAAATAAAGAAAACGACACCTTTCACACAAGCATTTTTCAAATAAGAAGCAAAAATATTTTGGATTAATACATAGAAAACTATATATTGATCAATAAAAAAAAAATATTACAAGTCTAGTATCAGATCAGAGACAGGTAGCTGCCATAGACAAAATTTGGACTTTGACTGAGAGTTAAATCTCTGCTAAGAGTTGTCAAGTGTACAATAAGTTACTCATTAAAATGTAACCACAGAATGGTTTGGGTTAGAAGTGACCTAAAAGTTCATCTTGTTCCAGCCTCTAAAGACCATTGCATTCCATCCCCTGCCATGGGGAGAGACACCTCCCACTAGACCAGGCTGCTCAAAGCCCCATCCAACCTGATCTCGAACACCTCCAGGGATGGGGCATCCACAACTTCTCTGGACAACCTTGCCAGTGTCTCCTCACCCCCTGAATAAAGAATTTCTTCTTAATATCTAACCTAAATTTCCCCTCTTACAGTTTACAACTGTTACCCCTTATCCTATCACTCCACTCCCTGATAAAAGAGCTCCTCCCTATCTTTTCTGTAGGTCACCTTTAGGTACTGTGATGTTACACCCCAGTTTGCATATTGTCTCTATTCATAAATTTCTCTGCACTAGCATAAGTGGAAATGCAAACATCCCAAACTTACCCAGTACAGGGAAAAAAAAAAGAAATTATCCAACAGAAAACTAACAAACAGTTCCAGTTCTGCCATGACTAATCATCTTTACTGTTACTTTCCTCACTTCTTCCTCTTTCTTCCTCTCCCTATTTCCTCTCCCTCTCCCCCTTCACACCCCCCCAAAAAAA
>VZTM01001445.1:10902-23728 GCA_013400555.1 Jacana jacana
CCTTTTTTTTTCATTCTGCGTGCTGCTTTGTGCACTGGAACTCTAGCTTCCAATTGTGCAAGATATTCCCATAGGATTTTTCCAGTATTCTCAGTGTTTAATCTTTTATAGGACTCCTCCAGCAGATGGCTTCTGCATTGTGCATATTCATTGTAATTTCTATGAACACAAACATTTAATCACTTATCTCTGAAACAAATCCAGAGCTCTGTACCACTTTCTATTGAAGATTCTAATTTAGGGAGGTTTTTGATAACTTCTTACTTCCCAAATGGCTTTTTGTCCATTGAAGTCCAGGAGCTGACCTTTTATTGAAGTAAAATTCCATCTAGAAGAAACTCTGCTGAAAATTAGTTGTCAGAAGCAACTGAACAGAATTCAGTTCCCACTGGGTTCACTGGCTCACTGGACCTACACCTAAGTAAACAAATTCAGATTGGATAGGTGCAGATTCACTAGGTCAAAATAATAAAATAATAAGAAAATATGTAGCCAGGCGATTTTCATTCTCTGTAGAATCTCAAAGTCCAAATCTGAAACTCATACTACTAAAAATTATTCAATAGTTATTAACATTAATAGTACGAAACCTTAGGAGAAATGTGATTTTTGCATAGATAAAAAAAAGAATCTCTTTCTGATGTCCTCCTAATATCTTTTTTTTTATATAGTTTTTATTGATTATGGCATATGATTTAGGGAAAAATGGTTCTAAAAAAAATTTATTTTTGTTATATTGATGTGAAAGATGTTCTAGAGAAAATTGTGTTTTAAGATATGGTGTTGCCTAGCAAAAATGTCAAAACTGCTTATGGAAAGTGCAAATCATTTAAAAGAATCATTCTAATTTTTTTGACAGGTGAATTCTGGAGAAGAGAAGAAATATTAAAGAGCTAAAAAGAAGAATCAAATTAGTGTCTATATAGCCCTGTATTCCAGCTTAAGCATTTTCTCAGAACTAAGGTTATATGGTTGATATTTAATATTGGTTTAAAAAATAGGCTGCCATTCCAAATAAATTCCAGATTCAAACACTACCTGGAAATTAGTAATTGTCTCCATTCTGTAATTGAGAATATGACTCTGACTTTTGCTTTGCAGATTAGTATGACTCTGACTTTTGTTATGTGCCGTAACTGTTTGTAGCAAGTACCAAGCCTCTGCTCCAGCTGTGAAACAAGACACAAAATACCAAACAGGCACTTGTCAGTATTCCATGCGGTGCAGATAGTGTACGCGGAGATGGAAACTTAGAACCCGGAGCAGTGTAGCTGTGTCAGACTGAGCATTTTGGCACAGGTTAATGTGTGGCTGGCAGCAGTTCCTTTGCTCCTTTCCATCATGTGATACAGACAGGCATCAGAGCTAGGGGTTTTGTCATAGTACATTTGGTGATAATTTGGACTCAACTCAACGACTTTGAATCATAACAGCATTTATATATCCAGCCTAGACTCTGGAACATGAACCCTGTACTGACTGTGCTGGTCCAAGATTTACATTTATTTCATTCAGAGGCTTGCTACATGAATTGTATCTTCAGTAGTTCTGCACTGTTTTAACATCTGCTGGGGATCTGTCTTGAATAATTAAAATGGGGAAGTCTAGTTTGGTAGGTTCTGAATTTGAGGAAAAAAACATTATCCTGAGAGTTGTTCAGGGAGCATTGTTGACTGTTAGTTATTATTTATTGGCAACAGGGAAGTTCAGCATTGAAAATATTTCAAACTCCAGATCGCTAGTTAATCACCTATTGGTTAAAGACAGATAATACTTACATATAGACAACCTACTATCTGGCTTGGATAGCAGGATTCAGAGGTACTTGTGATCATATACAAATAAGTAAAAGTCGTGTGACTTTTTTCTCCCCTCCATGTATCAGCCTTGATGTTTTAATTTTAACAGCATTGTCCTTTTAGTATTGTACTGATGTTTGCAATATAGTACCGTCTCAGGATGACTTTGCATGATTTTGGGTGCAATTTAGGTTAGATAAATAAAGCCATACTTAGAAATACTTTAATATAGTATTTTGTAATATTAATATTCATATACTAATGATTAAACAGAAGCTATAGTTCTGGTTATTATAAGCATGTGCTTTACTGGCAATATTATTAGAGCCATTAAACTCTGTTGGTAAAATGGAATAAATTAAATTGAAGTGTTTGTTCAGTTTTCCTTATGTTCTCAAACTCCAAATTTAGCATGTTTTAAAGCCTTTTAAAATTTTGTTGCTATTAATATTACTGAAGTTGAAGAAGTATAAATGTCAAATTACACCCATTTACCCTTGCTAATAAAATGTATTCACATTATGGTAGCAATGCAGTAACTGTATATACTAGTAGCAAATTTTCCCTACTTACTCTCTTTATTTTGCTTATAAGGATTCAAGAGGGTCATGCCCCAGATGTCTTTGTTCAACATATTTTATTTATGATGGATCTTTTCCATATTCAAAACTGGACGCACACTTAATAAAATATCGTATTGTTATTTCATCCCAGGAAACAGGGTAATAAAATTTTGTGGAAGATTTTTTTTTTTAACTGTATTTTTGCAAAGTGAAAATTTTAGTTGACTAGTAAACTTATGTGTTGAGAGCAGGCCCTTTAAGAGGGAGTTACTGAAAGGGCACATATGCAAAGTAAGTGGAAGTAAGCGAAACGAAGTATAGTGAAGGTGAAACAAAGTGTGGGAAACAGCAAATGACACAAATGTTGTAGCCAATCATGGGGCAACTTTAAGCCTGTGGAAAGTGCGTGGAAAGCTCGTGGACAATACCCCTCTCCCTATCCGAAATGTAGTGCTTAGCGAATGAGGACCTGTAACTGTAGAACGAGGGGGCGTTCCTGAGAGGTGGCTTCCTGGGGTGTGCGCTTCCTGAAGGTGTGCTTCCGGGGAGTGCTCCTGTGTGGGCTTCCGGATTCGGGTGCTGGCTGGAATGGCTTCCTGATTCGGGTGCTTGCTGGAATGGCTTCCGGATTGATGGCGTCGGGCTCGACTGCTCCTGGCCGCGGCATTTATGGTGACCCCGACGTGATAACCCCGACGTGATTTACTGCTACGGAGATGAGCGGTTCCAGGCGGACGAGAGAAGGAGCAGTCGCAACCCGGCGCCCGAGAGAAGCGGCGAACCGACGCCGGAGAGGAGCGGTCGTGACCCAGCACCCGAGAGAAGTGGTAACCTGATGTCTGAGAGAGGCGGCTACCCGGCACCGGAGAGAGGCGGCAACCCGACGCCNTTAATGTCAAGCTTTTAAAGTTTCTGCTTTTCAGCTACTTTTGCTTAATAATAGCTTGAATAGAGCTTGATATTTTGCTTATTTGGCAAGAGCCACATATACAAGTTAGGTGTATCAAACGTTCTTAAATTTTATTTTAGAAGATTAACTATGAAGTAGAGGATAGGAAAAGAATTTTGTAATCTTACCCAGAGCATCCTGGGTCATGTTCTTTATTTTTACTACAGTATAGGCAGAGCATTCTGTTATTTTGGATATAGTGGGGCTGGCAAAGTGTGGCAGGAGAAAACAAAAGCAAATGGCTAAAATACACTTGAATTACACAATCTTTTTTTGATTCTGCATATGTTCGGTAAATGCATTGTGCAGCAAACTTAACTTTTGTGTCACTTTTAGTCTCTTTTCAGTTTTGTTTATGGAAAAGCCCCTTCAAAACATTAGTACACACTTGTAGCAAGTCAGTATGTGATTTGTTACTGCTGCCTTCCACTCCCACCCCTCCAACCCTCCCCCCCCTTTGTCCTTATCCCGATTAACAGAATTTGTGGATACTCTGGGATGTCAGTACTAGCTATGAGGATGTAATGTGAATTTTCTGTAAAAATAAAAAGTGGAGGAATGGAAGATGGGAAAAGATGGTGAAATGTGCAACCAAAGGTGCTGTGAGAGCTGTGACTGCTGATGTGCAATGTCCTGCTGCAGCATCTAAACGCACAGGGTGTGAGAAATGCTGACATTAACTGTTTGGTTACACTAAAATAGGTTGGGCAGTGATACCAATCAGTGGTATAACTGACAGGATAAACCTAATAAACAGGGGTAATTTTGGGGATAAGCTAAAAGTTGAAAAGGGATATCAAAAAGGAGAAGCAGACAAAAAGGTAGATGTTTAAACTGAGCAACATGTACTGTTCGCAGAATGCAAGTAGTTCTAACTGGACTGGGATAGAGTTAATTTTGAAAGTCAGAAGTTAACCCTACAAATTCTAAATTATAAAACTATAATTTTAATTCATGTGTTAAAAACAATGTGTCTGAACTGTAAATAAGAAGGGGGAAAAAAAGGAATGGTGACATCTATGTGCAAGTATCACTGACTGCTATCAATATTAAAATGAAATTTCTTACAATGGAGGGATGGAACCAGAGGTTAACAAACAAGAATAGACTAATAAACAGTTTTAAACAGCATTAAGTAACAATAATGCAATTATTAATAAACATTTCAGAAACAAACATACTAAATCTCCTTAATATCATTAGAAGGCAGTGGGAGATACATTACATTGGATAACTAAGGTGGGTGTTGATTAAAGTCTTAACTATTTTTCTATACCAGTGGTGTCACAGAAGAGTGAGTCTTCCATTCTAGCTATTTGGCTACTGTTAGTTATATATTGTTTAACTTTGTGTTAGCTGGTTTTCATTTTGTTTTATTAACTAATATGCGTATTTCAAAAAGAAAACCTATAACAGTTTTTTCAGGTCAGTTGTCACAGCTGAAGTTAAAATCAGAGGAAAATATGCATAAGGCATATGTTGTAAGGAAAAATAGATGCAGTTTCAGGTGTTTCTTTATCCAAACAAGAGCAATCTTGTTCCCTCGGGTGAAGATAGGTGTTAATTCTATTATTAATAATGGTTATAAATAGCTTACTGTGTACAAAGACTATAGAGGAGAGAGTTAGATTAGATATCAGGAAGAAACTCTTTACTGTGAGGGTAGTGAGGCAGTGGAACAAGTTGCCCAGAGAAGCTGTGGCTGCCCCATCCCTGGAAGTGTTTAAGGCCAGAAGGAGGGGCCTTTGAGCAACCTGCTCTAGTGGGAGGTGTCCCTGCCCATTGCAGGGAGGCTGGAACTTGATGATATTTAAGGTCCCTTCCAACTCTAACCATTCTATGATAGTATCTTATATAATCTATTTTCAGAACTTTAAGAAACAGAAGTGAATTGATAAAGTATTAAAAAAAAAGTTTACCATTTGGAAGTTTTGTTTTAAATTATACTGGCAAGTGTAGCTCTATAACACTGTAAACCTATAAATGTGTATCTTCACTTTGTGCTGTCCTGGAGATATTTTAAAACATAGTGAATAACATGGTGTGAAAATTCTCAGTTATGGAAATATCCAAATATTACATATATATGTATGGCATCTAATCACTTTGGAATCTGATAGCAACAGTTCTTTTTATTAAAAAGGCGCTGATTTTGTAATTTTGGAAATGTGTTATAATATTTCTGAGATAAGTATCTATGAGAATTAGCTACCCACCAAATGAATTGTTCCAAACTGTCTTTGGAGAAGCTGCCAGCAAACAACAGCTCAAACAACAGCTTAACGTATGCATGATATATATGAAGACATTCGTTTTCAAACTTCAGGCAATATCTTAAATTGAAATTTGGCCAAGTGTGATTATGGAATTGGTATTTTCTAATCAACCTATAATTGTAGATGTGAAAACTAATTATGTCAGTATATTTACTTAGAGCTTAGAAATTGTTATAAACTGCCTTATTGATTATGACCTTCCTCATAATAGCTGCTTACGTTAAAAGGTGTGATTTTAATTATACTGTATACTTAAAACTACCATTGTTGCTTGCAAAAACTGCAGGAATTTTAAACTGAACTTTACAACCCATAGTTGTAAGTTCTCTAATCATAGTGTTTTCGCTGATTGTGAAAATTATATTGCCTATAAAAAGCAATCACTTACCAGGTGAAGTAATGGCCATGCATGGGTGATGAAGAAGTGTGAGCCTCACTCAGAGGCAGGTTTTCATGAGGCAAGATTAGATAGGAAAAAGCAAGCACACTGGGAAGATAGTTGATAGTTTCTCAGTTTGGTTTTGATCTGGAATCCTTGAGGGGTTCTATAGTTTGCAATGTCTGCTGCACCCATGAGTGGTGGCCTGTGGTTCAGCAATTATGAAGAGAGGATTAGAGGCTCAGTATTTTTGTCACTGCCGGTAGAAGACCATAGGTTTGCAATGTCTTGAAGAGAAGGGCCCGAACAGCTGTCTGGGCTTGTGTTGGCTGGAGCTTTTTGGCAAAGACCTCAGCGCACTGGTGAATCACCTAGTTGAACGCATGGGTGGTGAGTCTGGATGGCACTCTGCTATTCTTCTAGCAGAACTTGAAGCGGCTTGATGAAATGTGGTTTTAGGAAGGTCAGCAAAAACTCCAGTTGTAACACTATGGATTTGACTTGATACAATTAATTTTTTTCTATTCTGCAAGTATTGCTTTAAACTTACAGAAAATACTTGCAGCAGAGACTGGCAGGATGAACATATTGCCTTGGAAGCCTTTAAGGGGAAAAGTTCTGTTAGGATGACAGATCATAGCCTAAGTCATTCGTTAGCCTCTGTATATGTTGAAAACTTTCCTCAACTCTTGAAATTGAATTTTTTGCCATTCTGGCTTATGGGGGATTAACTTTAAGTAGCTACGTGGATATAAAATTCCCCAGTGAGTTAAATATGCACATAGGAGTTCTAATGGCTTACAGACTGCTCTAAACAGAAGTGCCCGAGGCTTTAATGGCATGTAAGGTACACATTATACTCTTAATTGCTATTCTGTGCTGCTGTGGACAGATGCTTCTCTATAGTTTCAGACTGAGGAAAATTTATCTTGGTAGGAAATGACCAGGTTTATCTCTTGGTGTCCTTCTGCAAGTAGCAGCTCAGTTTCTTCCCTGTCCATACATTCTTTCAAACAAATACCATGTGTATATTACTACATTTTAACCATTTAAAGGATGATTATGACAGCATGTACTTAAAATGAGTCATTCCCCAAAACAACCTAGTTTCTTTTCTAAACAACCTTGCATGGTGTCTTGGTTTGAGGTAAAACCAACCAATTTTCTGTTCAGTAGTTTTACTTTTTTAGCTGGGCCTCTTCTAACTAACTAAAGTCTGAAATTAACAGCACATTGTTCAGAGACTGTTTCGTCTCATAGTGATAAGACCTGTATATCAAGGGATGGTATGCAGAGAGGCCCTTGCTTATACTTATTGCTACAACAACCAAGGTCAGGTAATTTTGTCAGGTGACCCAAAACTGACCAACTGGGGTATTCCATCCCATCCGCATCATGCTCAGTAAAAAAGCTGAGGGATCAAAGGGTCATTAGGGTTTCTTCCTTCAATGGCTGACCTCTGAAGGGAACCCTGTCTGTTCGTCTGCCTTTGATCCTGATCTGGAATCCAGCTCCTGTCGGTCACCGAGTCCAGCCTGGGACATTTACTGATGCTGCTGGTGATGTGATCGTCGTCCTGGGAGCCTGATATGGTTTTGTATAGACTGTATACTTTTTTTTTATCCTTTCTTTTATCCTTTTTAATTTATCTTTTTATTGTTTATTATATTATTGTTTTTCATTAAAGTAGTTTAGTTTTTATCTAAACTCCTGAATCTCTTAATCCTTTTCTCTCCTCTCTTTTCCTTAGTGGGGAGGGGAGGAGGGGTCATCATCTGTCCGATTGGTCAAAACCACGACACATGTTGTTTAATGTAGAAAGAAGGAAGGAATAATCTTTTAATATCTTATGCTTATTTTCTGTTTTTAAGGTGAGACTCAGATTTTTGCTTCCTTACTGATTGCTCAGGTTTGCAAGAAAATGAAGGATGCCACCCTTCTTTGCACTGCTGTCATTCAGAGACATTGGTTTGTATGTGGTTACATATTTATTTTAGAAGAAAACTTCTTTTTTCTTCTGCTGAATGGTCATGCCACAGATACAGAATCACACAATGGTAGGGCTTGGAAGGGACCTTCAGAGATCATCTAGTCTAATCCCCCTGCTAAATCATGTTCACCTAAAGCAGGTTGTACAGAATCACCTCCAGCAGGGTTTTGAATATCTCCAGAGAAGCAGACTCCACAACCTCTCTGGGCAGCCTGTTCTAGTCCTCTGCACTCTCCAAGTTTTTCCTCACAATGAGAAGAAATTTCCAGTGTTCCAGTTTTATGCCCGTTGCCCCTTGTTCTGTCATTGGGCACCACTGAACAGTCTAGTCCCATCCTCTTGATACCCGCCCTTTAGATATTTATAAGCACTGATGAGACATGTCCTTTCCTTTCACCTGTAACTTTCTGACTGACAGCTGTTCTGGGAAGAATGGTGTGCTCTGCTTTGCTAGACAGCAGGGTTTGAATGAAGAGATGAAATTGAGATTTAATTTCCACCTTCCCTCATAATTTGCCTTGTTATGTGAGAGTTTTCTCCTAGTTCTCCCTTTTCTCCTTACTTTTTGCAAAATGAAAGAAACTGGGTTATTAGGATGCATGTGTCGGAGACCTGAGGGTGTTTGTAGGCTTTAATGTCTGTCAGGAGCCTCACCTGGGACCTTCAGCCCCTTCCTGACCAGAGTCCCTCAGCTGAGCCCTGGGCTTCCAGTCCCCACCTCAGCTGTACCCGCAGTGGCAGAGTCTCTAGCTTGGCCAGGTCTAGGGTCTAGACTTCAGCCTGGGCTGTTCACCAGTTTGACTTCGTCTCCATGGACCTGCCCAGTGCCCATCACACAGAAGTCCAGCCCTGACCTGCAGAGTGACCTCTCATCTTTGCCTCAGCCCTTCCTCACTGCTGTTTTGTGGCCTGCGCTGGTGGCTGGAGCTCACCACCATCTTGGACTTCCCTTGCCTACCATCCTTCCTGACAGAGCTGTCAGACCTTGCTGTGCCGTGGCAGTATGTTTTTTTTCAGCCTTGAGCCACTGTACGTCCTGCCACTCTAAGTGCAAAGGTAAATTGTTAAATATCATTGTGCATTTATTCACAAAATCTGGTACAGGAGAAAGTTTGATTTGTGAAGAGATTCACTTGGTTGTCCTTTGAATGTTAGCAGCTACGTTAAGTCAAACAAATATACTAACCAGCTAGCTATAAATTTTGTGAAACTTAAAAATATTTTCACTCATGGGCTTGTGATTGTCTTACAAATATGCTAACTGTGGCCCTGGCATGGAGAGAGTGTTTTTAAAGAGATTAATTAATGTGAGGGTAGCGTTCTTCCCAGCGGCAGAGAAAGCCGATTATATTGCTTCAGGAATTGGTGTCAGCCGAGGAATACATTATCTGTTTGGAGATCAGCAAAGCATGTTATGCTGCTAGGTCAGGAGTGGCCAACTTCATTTCCCCTAGTACTGAACACCTTAATTAGAGGAACCTTCCTGAAACTTTTGGCATCCTGAAATTTGCTGTAGGGTAGTATGAATTTGCAGCATCCTAAATGAAATAAGTTCCAGGGTTCTGCTTTCCTAGATGAGAAATAAATTTTTCAAAGCAGTGAATCACAACTAATGAACAACCATGTGACAGTTATTGACAATCCCTTCAGAATATGCTACACAGTAGCAAGATACTTTCTTCTTCTAATAAGGCCTAACGCGACATAAGGTTCTATCTGAAGGACCTTCTTGCTTTATTAATCTGATTATAACCACTTGAATGGCTACATCCTCTGTAATGATTTGACTTCCAAGTGTGATATTATAATGAGGATGGAGTTCATAGAATAAGGCATTGTATGATTCTGCACAGGCTGTCAGCAAATGGAAACATAAGTCAGACTCAGTTTCAGACCACGTTTCCCCACTGTTTCCATGGAAGAACAAACTCAAAAAATTTTACATGCATATCTATATATGCAGGTTTCCAAATCCAGCTAAGAATCCTCTCATGGAAGGTATATTTTTGCATTATTTAAATCTTAAAAATATAGAGATGTATTGAACATCAATTTTAAAAGTATGGTTTACTTGATTTATGTGAAATGCCAAGCTAAAATTGACCGCTTGTAATGTAGTATGCACTTCTCCTCCCACAATGTGTATACTTTTGAGAAGGATTGGGGCTGGGTGTCCTAGCCAAATTCCAGTTTGACAAGTTATGTATTTTCTCCTGTTCTCTGCACTTCTTTTATACTTGAAAACTTATAAACTGTTCTTAATTTTCTTTAATGTACCATTGCTCAGTGGGAGGATATATTTAAATAAATATTTAGAAACATGTTTTCATAAAAGAAATATTCACCTTTTATAAAAAAAAAAATAAATATTAAAATTCCTGTATGATTTTTTGAATTAATCTTGTTTGTAAGTTAAAAAGCCAAACAAAATAAAGTTAGGATATAAAATCTAATTCTGCCACTTTTTCTTCTGCAGTGATCTTGAGGGAGAGAAACTTTACTCTTCTTCAGCATGATGATCTAGAACAAAAATGCATAATGCATGTTTGTCAAGCAGTCTTGAGGTATGAAACAAGTTAGTAGCAAGAACGGAGAATAATAATTTTACTTCAGGTTTTCCTTGTCTGTTTTTTCAACTGGGTGGATTGGTTTGCATTATTTTCCATAGAATTAGTTAATCTAGCATTTTCCTGGCTCAAGAGAAACTTCTATGTGTACAGTTGCTGCCTTAAAAGCTTTCAGCCTTGGCTTCACTCAGCACGATTTTCTGCCAGCAGTTCATCTGTCCCCACAGCAAAAAGCCAGTGACTTCAATTAACTGCATATTCAATTTCTTTTTTACACTCTTCTTTTTTTAGTCTAATTACCTGTCTAATGGCTACATCCAGTTCCCAGAGCATTAGCAGAACACTATATATAGTTATGGGAAAAAGGTTGATATTTGAATGCAACTTGAAAAAATGTGGAGAAGCTCCTGCTTTTGAAAGCTCCTGGGAAATCTTCCCTGGGTGGTCAGGGAAACTGTGTAATTTTTTGGAGGTGTAAAATTAATCTATGAGGAACTTTGTCTAGGGTAGAAACCTAGTCTCCTTCAGGTAGACTTCTTTCCAAATTACCTTTTTACTCTTATTTTGACTTTGAATAAGTCAAATCTTGCTCAGACTTGAGCAAGGCTAGCCTTTGCCTTGCTATTTGCAATAATTCTGCTGTTCAAAAATATTAAGGAGGGTGGCAAAGAAATATTTTAAAGCACTGAAGAGATAAGCAGAATCTAATTATCAATGAGGTAGAGAAATCAACATCCGTCATTTTGGGTTTAGTTTTGTGAGAGACAATGTATAAGAATATTAGACAAACTCATCAGGACATCATTCTCTGCGCTACTGAGCATTTCCTATCGCATGTATTAGAAAAGAATATAAAAGACACTTCCACTCGCCCCCCTGTTGATTATTACTAAGGTAAAAACACAGAGACAAAATGAGAGATGGTGATCAACTGTTACAAGAAAGGTAGAAAAAATACTGAGATATACTTAGATATTTTTTTTTTCTGAGGGCCAGTTTTACTATTAATTATTTGTTTTATAAGATCATTTTCTTATGATGCTATTTGAGAGCGTCTTATGTACCGAAATAAAAATAATCTCCTTTATTTATTGCATGGAAGGGGTTGTGAGATTTTGGAAGCTGCATGGTTTGGTAATAACATCATTTTTGTCAAGGTAACTGGATTTTCCCACTTGGTCTAGGGTTGGGTAGAATTTGTTCTCATTAGTGTTAATAAAAGAGAGCCAACAGTTGCACCAGGAGGGATCTTATTCTTCTTAATGTTTTTTGAAAACATAACTGCTTCAGGTTATTGCAGTACATGTGTGTGATACATAAATACTTTATCACTGTAAATTGGGCTAGCTGTTTTGGCTTGGGAGGTTGACTCAAATATTAACAGTAAGCCTGACTTCCATATTTCTGCATAGTTTTCTTGTTCCATTTTAATTTCATCCTTACTATTCCGCTTTATCCTGTGGTACAGAAATTCATACTGATATATGATATATATAGTAATATATTGGGCAGTTACAGTCTTGTCAAGAAGATAAGGAAGCTGTTGTTTGGGTTCTAAAGCTTTCAGAACAAAAATCATGGATGGAATAAGGGCATCTAAACTTCATTTTCCTGTTCTCATTTCTTAGTAGGCTGTTCATCCTAAATTTGTAAACACATTGATACAAAATGAAGATGAGAACTCTTCTTAGACCTTGTGAAGTTTGAAAAACAGAGCGACTCCAGGCTCAAAATTATTAGGTGTTACAGTGGATTAATTCTTTTCTCAGGAGTTCAAAAGATGATAACCATTTGACGTATGTCCTAGAAGTTGATGATAAATCTAGTCATCAATAAAAATCTGATAAATCTGAGCAATACAACGTGTGTTGATCTCATTGTATAAACATGGATATATATTAAGATTGTGAGGATAATATTTACTTTATTGTGACTTGGTATCTTTTATCTGAATTCAGATGTGGTAGAGAAAAGAGATTTGTAATTTATAATTTCAGGAAAGCAAATAGGCAAAACGGGAAAATTCAGTTTGTAAATGCTGAATGAGATTTTCCATAGCTCTATTTTTATTCTATCCATACAGTAAGACCTCTCTTCAAAATGTTGTCGGGTGTTTCATTGCTGGCAGTTGATTCTGATTTGTGCCAAAAGCTGCTACAAGCCATCAGGTGCTAGACACTCTTTTCTAAAAGGTATTACTTTAATTAGCTGTTTTTTTCAAATAATGTAGGCTGTTGCTATATCAATAGAGCTCTACTTTTAGTTTGTTATTGTTTCCTATTTAATGATTGTTTAGTCCTTAC
>VZTM01001451.1:0-38234 GCA_013400555.1 Jacana jacana
TAGCAAAAGAGTAAGAAACTTCCAGGCATTCAGATCTCTTATAGTGAGTGTTCTCTTTTATAACTTGGGACTTGTTTCTCAGTATTTGGTGATGAGCCACTCTGCTCTGCTCAGAGTGTAAGTGGAGCTACAGCATGATTAACCAATGCATTAGGTCTGACGGCACAGACTTTGAATAATTCAAAACCTAAGTTTTTCAAATGTGAAGCCCACTGGAATTGGGGCAAATTTCCTGGGAAGGACATAAAGTTTTGGGACTCCACTGTTAACAAATTCTAGAGTACTCTTCATGAGTCAAACCCTATATTGCAGCAGTTACAATGACAATCAGTCAGCTGGAATCCCTCTTTAGGGAGGATAATACTCACTCTGTCTTCCTTCTTTTTTTTAAGGAGTGCAGAATTATAAAAGTGAAGCTTTGGAAAGCACGAGGTATCTTCTGTGTAGTCTTAGCTTTAGTCCTTTTTTTATAGGAATGAAGTTTATTCACCAGCATGAACAGCTAGAGAGGAATGCTTTACGTTGCCACTCTTAGGATTGTGGAGTTCCTCAGTTTCCCGTTGGCTTCAGAGAGTACTTGTAGGAACTGTTTTGTAGCTGTGTTTGTAGGAACTGCTGTGACCACCCTGAAGGGTTATAAGCCATGAATCTGAGTGGCTGGAGCTATTTGACTTGGGAAAACAGCATCACTTGACACAGCTTTTTGCATAGAAACAATTGAAAAAGCTTAGAAAACTCTGAAGTAGATGCATCCAAACGATTGGGCTTGCCCAGTACATTGACAATCTGCCTTTTAAGTAAATGACATTTCTCCTGTAGACTGTTAGAGCATTGATAGAGGTTATTTAATAAACATAATATTTTTCAAGAAGTGTTTTTTTCTATCATTCTACCACAGTAGTGAGCTTTTAAACTTGCAATGTCAGTACCTAGTGATGTTCATTACAACCTGTTCTGAAGGATCACAGTCCTTACTTACACAACCGTCCTGCCAAGTGTGGACATACAGTTATCCCAGTTGTAAAGTATGGGATGGGACCTGTCAAGGCACTTAAAGTCTGGAGCAGGGATCTGGACCTCTGTCACTTGGGACTTGAGCTACTTTTCATTTGTCACTACTAGAATATTTCTTTTTTTCCTTTGATGAAAATTATGATAGAAACATGCAAACATTTACTTCACTTGTCACCACTTCCAAATAAGTTTTTGTTGATGTTTTGTTTGGTTGGGGTTTTCTCATTATGGTCAGAAGAATATTTCTTTAATTGCAGTGTTTTGGTAAAAGAAATATTCTGGAAGACCCAAACATGCTTCAAGGTACACTCATGTGAGGTGGTGTGTTCACATGAGCATCCCTGCATCAGCAGCATTGTAGCCTAAGTTCTAAGTCTGATTGTTTTATCTGTACAGCACAGTAAGAGTGGAAGAAATCCATTTGAAGAATTGTTGTCTTTCAAAGATAAACAGTCTAACTATTATGAACATAGAAACTGAAAAATATGTGCAGAGATGTGAGCTAGGACAGCTTGGTGCTAATTGATCCGTTTTCATTGCCGATAGTACTCCCAATTGAGATTAGATTTCAGTAGTGACAGTGTCAGTTTTTTCTGTGAAGAAATTGTTTTAACAAAGCAGGTTACTGCTAAACTTGGTGCTTTCCATTCCAGTCCTAAAGTTCTTGTAAGAAATCCTGTGATACCAGTTTATAAATGTGGTGGGTGAGATTTAATGAGAATATGGTGCTTGAGTGTTGATATTTCTGTGCTATAGAGGTATTTCATTAAAACCTCTAATGGCTATAATAGAAGACTTTTTAAATTTCTTTTAGCAAAAGGTATTACCTTCTGTATTTCCCATTATGAAAAAGTGGTGTAATAAAGGTCTGACATTATATCAGAGAGAGCTCTTTTGCACACGATGCACTTTCTTGATTAGAGCCATTAGTGTCTGGAGCTAGAATAACCAGGTTTCTCTGATTTGACTTTATTTGGAGTGGAGAGACTATTTTCTGTTCTATGTGATTACCATGACACTCAATAACATTTAGGAAATTACTTCAAAAATTCTTTTTGTACTTATATTTTCTTTTTTACCGAAGTAAACTGCAATAGCCTGTGTATGCATCCAGGATGATTCTTGGAGTGAAGTCATTTTCCTCCACCGTTGCATTTGGAAATGTGTGCTCTGAGGTTGCTGCAGATTTGCAGTAGGTGGCATCGTGGAGCAAGAAATGCAGAGACACCCTAACGTGGCGTTTTCTGGTTTAGTCTTGAGTGTCGGTATTTCAGCTTGAGAACTCGGGGTAGGTTTTCCAGAGAGTCAGAAGCCATATTTATGAATCATCTTAGCTTTATATATATTACAGAGTAGTAGAACAAAAACTCTGAAGTATTCAAAAGAGAGAGGAAGGCTCACTGCCTAGGCTGTTCAGCCTTTCTGAAACTGAATTTAGAGTATATTTATTTTTTCTTGCTTCTTTGAAGAAAATCATTTCAGTGACTTATAGTTGATCTAGTGATGTGATTGCAGAAAAGGAGGCATCTGGAGAAAAAGTAGTGAAAAAGTTCTAGCTTGAATGTTTGGAGATAATACAGCTTTTAGTACTTGATAAAGTACAAGTGTTTTCTGTGTTACCTGCTATTCCTTGCTGTCCAGAACAAAGAAGAGAGAAATGTTCTTGTGAAAGTTTGGAAGGTTTACAAATAAGTTATATTTAAAGTTTAACTGCATTAAAGGTTCACATTGCCAGGTTGTTAAGAACAATCAAAAAAGCACAATAACTTTTCTTGAGATAAATGTGTGTAACAATACCAAAACAAAACAAAAAAAAGCTACACTAGGGCATAGTGGCAGTACTACAGCAATTCAGACTTGATGACCAGAACATGTTTAATATAAATATAGACATTTAAAAGGTGGGGAGACCAGGGGAAGAAAGAGCTGTTTCATTGAAGAGGTCTCAGGAACAACCTTTTGCATCTTACTCTGTTTTTATAATGTCTATCATATCATACAGATCTTAAATTTTGCCTTTGCTTCTTCCTTTAACAGCATTGGTAGCAGCATGGCATTCATGTTGCAAAATAGTGCATGTCATAAATGTTTTACAGTATTTCATCTCTAAAATGAGGACACGAAGCAGTATGGCTAGCAACTGTTGATGAACTACCCACCCCGTTTTGTTAGCAGGGATGTATTTAAACAAGTATGTGTTAATTGTCAAATAAAACATAGCTGATCCTCACAGTCACTGTTGCCTCAGTGTGTTACTGAGATTTACCCACTGAAAAAGTGAGCATGAAATACCTCTTTTCCACTTTTGACAGCAGAGGGTATTACATATGTTGATGTGTATTACATTGACTAGCAATGAAGAAAGATTATTAAACCTCTGAAATTTATACTTCAAGTAAAATTGTGAAACTAAGATAGGTTTTTTAAATAATTTTGGATTGAATAATATTTCTGAATGTATTCAGTGATGCCTTGTACTTGTATTTTATTAATGTTTATTATTTGGATTAAGTATTAGAGAGGGCTGGAGCACCTCTGCTGTGAGGACAGGCTGAGAGAGTTGGGGTTGTTCGGCCTGGTTGCTCAGAAGAGAAGGCTCCAGGGAGACCTTACAGCACCAGCCTTGCAGTCCCTGCAGGAAGGCTACTGGAAAGATGAGGAAGGGAGTCTTTATCAGGGAGAGTAGTGATAGGACAAGAGGTAATGGTTTTAAATTGCAAGTGAGGAGATTTAGATAAGGTATCAGAAAGAAATTCTTTCCTGTGAGGTTGGTGAGGCACTGGAACATGTTGCACGGAGAAGTCGTGGATGCCCCATCCCTAGAGGTGTTGAAAGTCAGGCAGGATGGGGCTTTGAGCAACCTGGTCTAATGGGAGGTGTCCCTGCCCCATGGCAGGGGGGTTGGAACTTGATGGCCTTTAAGGTCTATTCCAACCCAAACCCCATTCTATGATAATATGATGTTTGGAACCAGTTAATTAGGGAACCCAATTTAAGGTCCTTTAAATCTTTAAAATAAATTAAAATAATTATGTTCAGAAACTTCTTGGGTTTCAAGAAGCTCTTTGAGGTAACAGAAGTATTTCTACAACTCAGGGATTCCAAGTTTGTGCTAATTCTTTTATCACTTACATAAATTCTTCTACTGATTGTTTTTGAGGGTTTTTTGGGCCCTTCAGCTTTGGAGAGAAGAGAGTTTTAAGAACTTATCACCAATAATTAACTTTTACAGTTGTTGTTCTAAGTAGTGCTGAATGCCTTGCAAGATATTGCTGATAGGGGAGGTATATATACTTGACATATATTTGACTCTATACTTAAATCCACTGCATCAAATGATTTGGGATTAAATAATTTAAAACCAGGATTCTGCAGATGCAGATTCCTGCTGTTTATTCAGCTGGTCAGTGGGGGAATTAAGATTTCTTTTTCTTTGTCTGATTGGAAAATTGTCTTCCCTTAGACTGCCGTGGCATTTAGCAATTTCAATCATAAATTCTCTAGTTTAAGAGCTCTACTTTTAATCTTCCTTTGCATGCAGTCTCCTTCCAGAAATAAAGTGGAGATTAACTCCCAGTTCAAAAAATCTGAGACTTTCCTGCCATGGTTAATTTTTTTTTCATTTTTATTTTTACATTTATTTAGGTGAAACCTGAAATGTTCCTAAGCCACTAAAGGAGATCAGTTACATTACTTTAAATGCAAATGTCAGCCTCAGGATGCTGGGCTTTGTGTGGTTTTCCAAGGTAAACAGAATTCATTATTATAAATGGGAAATGGGTGTTGGAAATCCCGCGTTTGAGCATTACACAGCACAGGGCATGGTTCCCTCTTCCTTTTCGTAGTGCCAGATCTGGCTGATGCTGCTGCCTGTCAGCTGTCTTCTGATCTCTGAACAACACGTGTAACATAATTGGTGTAAATTCCAAATGGTGAGCAAAAGAAGGACTTAGAAACTCTGTGCAGTGCTTTTGACCACACATAGTCAGATTGGCAGAGTCAAGAGCAGGATTACAGTTGGATGAGCCATAAGGCATCTCACAGAGAGAGGCATTATACGTAGAAATGTCCCTCCGCAGGGGTCAGCAGTGATGTGGTAACATCCCCTTGGTTGCTAATTAAAAAAACCACTTTACATCAGTAATAGCATTTCCAGAGCTCATCTTCCTGTAGTATTGTGTCCTTTAGTTTAATTATTGTCTCCAATACAGCTGAAAATGGGCAGTGTCTGACAAAAGGCTTTCTCCTAGTTGCAGCGTTTCCTTTCCTGCACTGCCCTTTGCCATCTCCTCTTACGTTTGAACTTACCTACAGCCATCTCTGCTGCCAGGGTTCAAATTTGTTCTTTGCTCTTCTACCTATTTTAATGAGAGCTGTAGGAAATTAAAAAGGTCAAGACCTCTGTCAAATAGAGCTGAAATTGGCCGGTGCTTAATGAGGTGCAGGGCAGAGGTGATGCTGTGGCAGCTGCTTAAGCCTTGTTGCCCTTAAGCAAGTACAAAAAGACAAAAGTTTGAATAAATGAGTTAGTGTTGCAAAAGCCAGGGTCCTTTCTGACCTTGTAAAGCTAGAGAATAGGCATCTAGACAAAGTGGCTCTAGGATGTGACATCTGAAATGCTTCCACAGTAGAAGAAAGCACGACCTTGACTTTATCTGGGGAGAAATACCTGTCATTTCCCAATAAGTTGATGCTGAACAAAACTCTGGCATGTGTTGATCATTGTAACACCAGTTTGAGCCCCTTATTGCAGCGCTGTGAATTGAGGAGTAACAACTCCTCACTATAAGGAGGCAAATAAGCCTCATAGAAATTCTGCTTTTCCATTTCTTGTCTTTTTTGCTCCCCTGATCTTTTGATGGTGAGGTTAAATGGGACTTTTAATAGGTTGACTTTTATACAATTAAGTCATATGCCTTTTTGATTAACCGTATGGATTTATTGAATTAGTTAATGCTTTATGACAATCTTATCAGTCTTACACTACATGTGATTGCATAGTAGTGTTAAAAAGGAATGGTTTGGTGTGACAAGTACTGAGGTATTGAGGTTTGGCCACATTTGAGAGTGATTAGCACATAGTCTCATATGACTTTTATCCATATGCTTTACTTGTCATTGCCCAGAATTTTAGTGCTTGTGAGCAGCTGGCGAGCCAATCTGCTTTCACTGCCAGATTGCCTTGTGGGTTGGCTGGTTTGGTTTTTTTTCCTTCTATTTGATAAGTTAATTTTCTGATCCTTGCCAAACAGGCCTTGCTTGTTTCCCAGGTCTTCTGCCCCACTGCAACAAGTGAGGAACCGCATCTTGAGCTATTTCCTATCCATCTCCATTTATGATTATCATACCTTACACTCTATGCATATGTTTGGCATCAGATGAGTGACAGGACAGTAGGTAAAGAAACACTCCAAGTCTTTTGAGAAGTGCTATTGCTTATGAGATAGAAGTCATTATGTCTGACTCTCTCCTTTCTGCCCCAAGAAGAGCATTTAATCTCTTGTTTCGTAGCTGGTAACATTTTTTGTTTCTCTGACACGCTGCTTCTCTATCTCATGTCCTAAATATTTTCAGAAAACTCTACTTAGAGTTTTTTAGTTGATCAGCAAATCCCATTTTAACGGCAGTCCAGCTTTCATGTCAGCCAGCATGCTTGCCAGCTCCAAGCATGGTGTTTGGATTAATTGAAAATTGAAGTACCTAATTATGACGTCAGTTGTAGTTTGGTTTTGCGTGGCTGTGTTGATAGGAAAAGCAAAGTGATTCGGTGGCTTTCCACCTTCTGCTTTTGAAATACATTTGATGTCATGTTGAGAGTGAAGAAAAAGGAGTGCTTCAATAGTAAATATTGCAGTGGTCACAATACTGAGATTCAGATTGCTCTTTAGAAGCGTTTTACATAAAAATCGATTTGCTTCATGAATTATTAATTGAGAGGGTGTTCTCTAAACATAGTTCTATAGCTGAGGCTGACTTTTGTTTTTCACTGAGAAGCTTTGATAAAAATGAGATCGACGTCATTTAATTAAGTAAGAGATGCAGCCAGTCTGCATACAAACATTTCCACATTTCCCAGTGTACGTCTTCTCTTAAGGTTTCTGGTTTCCATGAAACAGAATGGTGGCTACAGAAGGTAAAAGAACAGAAAATGATTAAAACCAGTAGACAGCAGTGGTGGTGTGAAATCATTGCCCTGCAGACAGCAATGTGTTACAATTTTCTACAGAAAAATATATTCCAAGACTGGAGCTTGTATTCAAGTTCCTATTTAGTTGAAAATGGCAATAAGCATGTTTTTATGAATTTGGGGCAGGGGGGGCAGAGTGGAGTTACTGTGCAAGCTCTTTATTCTCACCAATTTATTTTCAGTGCTCCGTGTGTTGCAAAAGTTCAACAGTTCTTCCTTGAAAACAACAAATGTCTGTTATTTGAAGATACTATAAAGCTTTGAGCCAAATGCTGGACTTCTCATTTCACAAACCCAGAACCAGCATCCTAATCCAAGCAAACGCCTTAAAATAAGTTGCAGCATTTAACGTTAAGTCACTTGTAGCTTATTTACACATTTTACTTTGTTTTTCTTCCAAAGAACTGGAAGCACAGCTGGCTTGCACATCTGCCTGGTGTCTGGTAACTTACACTGAACTAATGGTATAGTGAGGTCACTTACAGTGAGCTATAACTGATAATGCTGGCAGTTTGCTCGTACGCTTGGGTCAGCAGTAGAAGAATAAGTGCATTTTTCAATTTTATGTCCTCACAAGAAATGAATACGGTGAGTGGTGAGGGTTACCTTCTTAAGTTCATAGTTCACAGAGCCAGGGAAGCAGCAATGCAATAATTAAGTCTGCGGCACCCTAACTGGTGTTAAGATTCAGAAATTTTAATAAACAAACTGTTTACTTTTCTAGCAATTTTTGAAAGACGCTCCCTTCAGTGAGAAAAGATCAAATACAGCGTATGTGATGCTGAGGCTTTCATGGTGATATGGAGAAAGGAAACCGGGGTGGCATGTTGGCTGCTTTCATACACACAGTAGAAAACCAGAGGCCTTACAGAACCAACCAGAGGCCTCTTCTCTGCCTGAGGAAGTTAAAAAGTCAGATGAACAGAAATATCCCTGTGGAAATGCTGCATAGTTGAAGGGAAAGGCAGCACTGTTTAATCCTGTCCACTCTGCTCTCACTCTCCTCCTTCACCTTTTCGTAGCTCGTATGTGCATTTTTCTTCCACAGAATCCAGAAGCCTGTAATTAATACAGCTCTTCCTTCTCTCACGAGCCGCCTTTCCCCTACCCTCCATCCGTCCTGTCGGGAGCTTACCTGCCTGGGTTTCCCTCCAGCAGCTCTCCTCTGGCAGCAGTCTCACTTATCCTACACCCTTGTGTACGTGTCCTTGGCATCGCAGGAAAATTGCAGCGATGAGCCTGTTTTACCCCAACACACTGTGTGGCAAAATGTGATGGCCTTCAGGTGAAGTTATTAGTGATATCTTACCTTTTATGTTTTGTACAGGACTGTGTTCAGTTTTGTGAAAACAAAGGTGCAAGCTTTCCTCCCTTTGCACGAAAGAGAAGGCAGAGCAGTACCAAAATCATCAGCGACAGAATCCTATCCCACTTTCCCAGGCACATTTATTTATGTTGCAGATGACTGGTGCGATGGCTAAGGCTGATGTATTGTCCCATGCAGACAAGGCTGCTGGCTCCTGGCTCCATGGAGCTGGTTGGTGGGAATCTTAGCTGCGATGCAGTCCCTGCTGCCAAGATTCCCAGCGTTTCCAAGGCCTTTTGCCAAATTGTCTCTGCCGGGGTTTTACGCTGTCAAAGCTGATAGCTTTCTCACTGGGGAAGCGGTTGAAGGCTTTGAGGTATTTTTAGGAAAACTAGCCAATTGGTTCTCTTGCTGACTTGTAGTTGGCAGGTTAAGTGTTTTCAGTTTAAGAAAAGAATTCTGGGTACATCTTCTTACGAAGGGAGAAAGAATGTGTGACTAATTTTTGTAACAGCGATAATTCCTGTGCAAAATCATGATGAAAATAAGCAGGGAGCTTACAGTGATGGTAAATCCTGTGGTGGGTCATGGTCTTCCAGCCTGCTTAAAATACAGCATCATTTTTAATTGGGAATTTTAAATCATTCTGTTGGTTTTCTGGGTTTTTAAAAAATTCCTAATGAATTCATTTATAAAGGCTTACAGCTTGCAAGGGGAGGGAGGGGAGAATTTAGACACTTTCCCATGGGAAAGTAAATAGAGCTTCCGAAAAAGAAGATTATTTTTTTCAGTTATCTTTTTTCCAAATCCAGTCCTTTTCTTAATCATTATTTACATTCTTAAAACGTAACACGAGGCAGAATTTTATCAGTATCTCTTAATTTATGTAAAGTGTTACATGGTTTTTAACTTAGATTTTGATTTACATCATGTAATGTTTAAGAGGTTGTTGTTTTTTTCTAGTGAATGCAAATTAAGTTACACTGAGCTGTAACTGAATTATATCTGCTTAAGTACATCAGGAGAATTCATCTTTGAGAGAATAACTTTCTTACTGGGTCATGTTGGGAGCCTTGTAGAAAAGGGTGTCAGAACATCTCTCAGAACTTCAGTGGTGTGAAGCTGCGACCAAAGTCACAAAAGGTTGCGACCTTGCAGAGCAACCAAAGCTGATGCTTTCTTCTGCTGGTAGCACGGGGAACAAGGACCAGATTTTGGGAAGGACTGAAATGTTGCTGGCTGCTGCGTGCATTCATGGCTAAATAAAATACAAATTTCACATGGTGCTAGGGTCTTTGTAAAGGCACCTCTCTTCCGCTGTCAAATCCCATTTTCACTTCTCGATATTGGGTGGGAATTTGTTATTATTAAAAGTAGGAAAACTGGGATGCAAATGGTAGCATTTGAGCTGTGCATTAGAATACTGGGGAGAGTGAGTTAAAGCGTTGGCTAACGTGGCGAGGTTTTGTGTTGCGGGTCACTTTGCTGCTGCTCCACATGAATACGGCAGGCTCTGCTTATGTGAAACGGAAGACTTCTAATTATTACTGGTTTTCTTCCCATCTGTATATAGAAATTGCTCGTAAAAATATCAGTTGACTTTTTAGTTAGGAAAAAAGCCTTGTCGAAAGTCTTTACAAGAATAATAAGTTCATTTAATTCTTCTAGAGGAGTGGAAAAGGATGAGTGGAAGGGAAAATTCTTCAAAGATTGGAATTTCCTTTTTGTTTAAAGAAAGTAATTAGATTTTTTCTTCCATGAAGCATTTCTGACTATTTTTTTAACTCTTCCATGGAATCCTTTTATACGTGCTTAAAAAATCCCCAAACTTTTCTTTTTCAGAATTTTGACCCCAACCAGTAGTTTCCAAGATATTTGGACCCTCTATAACGTACTCATAAGCAACGAGGTATGAAGTTTTCTTTAAAGTGTTGTCAGTTGCAGTTTTTTATTGAAAGTAGCTAGGAGGTTAGCTGTCTCATCACTGTGCCTCCACTAAGCTAGAGTTCTGAAGATTTGCTCTTCGTTGTTTGGCATTGCACATTTGAATGTATTTTTGCTTGCCGCCTACCAAGAGTTATTTGAATCTCCACTGGTGGTTGAGTTGCTCGCGTGACTTGCTGAGCGCTCGTTTGTTGTGAATAACTTGCTGTGGAGAGGAGAAAGCCTTGAAGGCAAAGTCACCAAAACATCCCTGACTTTAGTAACTTGAAGAAGAAAGCACATTGCATTATGAAGACTAATGGCTGCAGCTCAGAGCAAAAAAGATAAATTGAAATTACCGGTTATTCGTGAGTTTTAACTCGTTTGCGCTGAAGGATTTTAAGAGGAGAAGCTGAAATGAATGTTTGCAGTATCGTAGGGGTATTTTTCCATTTAGTATAGTATGTATTTCATATCTGCAGTCTTCTATACTGGAAAACATTTTTGGGCCTGTACGTACAGGGTGACTATATGGAATTAACACAAATCAGAAGTCACTCTGTTTGCTATAGAACTACAGAGTAAGTTAAAAAGGGAGGAAGAATAGTTTAAGGTCTTTTGGATTTGCACAGTACTTGTTAAAAATCTAGCACTCCCATTATATCCAATCATTGTTCATTTGTTATATTTGATTTTATAATACATAGTATGGCTTTTTTAATATACTGACTCAACTGGGAGCCTGTTAGGCCATATGCTAACCATTTCTGTTATACCAGCTGTGTCATTTTCATTGATATGTGATACTCAGTAAATTACTGTGTTAATTCTTTGTTCTTTTGTAGATAAATAACAGTATAAAATTCACTGCTGAGGAGCTTTATGAGTGTGTTTCACAAGAGATATATCGGTAAGCCAGTGACTGACCACATCAGACGGGTTTGAGAGAGCATTTTAGCATGTACTGGATTAACCAAAATCCCATAAGAGAAAGTGTTTGGAAAATAAAAGATCACTGTTGTAGGAGGAGCGTAGGGAAGATGATTTAGGATTTTAATTTTTTTTTTTAATTACCTACTATTACAGCAGAGTGGAATAAACCAGAAATTAAGTCAGAGATGAGCCATCTACACAGTGATTTTCAGCTGTTTGACTTTGAGATGAGGTGTTGGTCCCCTTTTCCTCTACCGGTTTTGAATTCATGGCTTAGTGGCAGAGCCAGTATAATTCACAGCATTCACTGTAAGGCAGGTTAGGGCGTGAGAATACATTTAAAGGAATTTGATTGTACCTGAAATTTTGATTTGGTGAGGTATTTCTCATAACAGAATCGTATGAGAACTTTGCTTAAATCAGCAGAGGAAAAAAACCCACAGGTCTCAAGGTGATTCAGGCAACTGAACTGTACCATGAAAACTGGGCAGACCTGCAGTTGGTGTGCTGCATTGTTGCCATCATTATTAAAGTTATAAAATTAGTCACTGTATGTTACTAAGACATTTGTAAGTAGAGTTAAGAAAAAAAGGAGAAAAACCCATACGATTCCAAGTACTCATTTCAATTGCAGGAGGCTTTTTTGACAGTTCACTCACAGGAAAATAAATGTGCTGTAGGGCTGAGTTAGAGGTTTACAGTTGAAAGCTTTACTCCAAAAATGAATGTCATGCATCCCTTGCAGATCTTTATTGTAAAGATTCTGGCTCATAAAAGATTTCTTTCTGAATTTGTGTAATTGAGGGCTTGTAAATCCATGTCATGTGTGGTTTTTAAAATGCCATAATACTTTTTTTTTAAAAAAAATGGATTGTAAATGAATGATAAAAGACAGGTAAATATTTTCTTTAATGTTGCTGCTATATGGATATGAGGGAGCTGTAACTTGCCAGGATATACATCATGGTTCCATCAGCTTTGTAAAAGGCTTGCAGATAATTTTAATCTGAATAGGCAAATTATTCCAAAAAGCTTTCCTTTGCTCAGATTGATACTGATCTCCTAAATTTTCTGTAAACTTCAATGTGCTAATTGCTAGCTCAGGGGAGAAAAGTTATGCAGGGAGGGAGAGATTTAATCATAGAATCACAGAATGGCTTGAGTTGGAGGTGACCTAAAAGATCATCGAGTTCCAACCCCCCTACCATGGGCAGGAACACCTCCCACTAGACCAGGTTGCTCAAAGCCCCATCCAGCCTGGCCTTGAACACCTCCAAGGGTGGGGCATCCATGACTTCTCCGTGCAACCTGTTCCAGTGCCTCACCACCCTCACAGGAAAGAATTTCTTCCTGATACCTTATCTAAATCTCCTCACTTGCAATTTAAAACCATTACCCCTTGTGCTGTCACTACGCTTACTGTTAGAGTCCCTCCCCATCCCTCCTCTAGGCTCCCTTTAGGTACTGGAAGGCTGCTATAAGGTGTCCCTGGGGCCTTCTCTTCTCCAGGCTGAACAACCCCAGCTCTCTCAGCCTGTCTTCATAGGAGAGGTGCTCCAGCCCTCAGATCATCTTCATGGCCCTCCTCTGGGCTCGCTCCAATAATCTATGTATGAGTAGAGATAAGTAGTTTAGAAGCTTAACTGTCTTGAGTTGATGACCAGCACCTCTGTAGTTGCCAAATTTTTAAACATTTGTGGACATCTCCATCATTGTCAGTATAAAATCTGCAGTGTGCATACAGCCTTTGGTATTGTGGTAAGTGTAGAAAGGGAACTGCAGTTTCTTGGTGTTTGAAAGATGTCCCTAGGTCCATGCTTTATCAGAAAGCCTCAATAAACTTGGACCATTGTTGTGAATTATGTGTGCCATAATAGATTTCATGGCAAAACCAAAAATTCTCACCAGAACTTTGATTTTCTGCATGAGCGGTAGAGGGTGACGGTGACATTTCTGTTACCTATATCTTATGTCCTTTGAAAGCATCTAAGGCAATTGAAGCAAAGCTTTGGATCAGTTGCTATAAATTCAGTCCACAGATTTTTGAAGTGCTACTTAGGTAATTGCTATTCTCAGGTATGACAGCAATGAAACTATCTGGGATTACAGAAGGGAAATCAAATATGACTCCACTCAATAAAGCAGAAACGCTAAATGAGGTTTTAAAAGCGCTCAATTAAAAAGAGATGTCCCAAAAGCAAAGACAAAGGAAAGGAGACTGCTTTAAGGCAGGCTGAAGTACTTGTGCTTTGGCAGAAACATGCTGAACAATGTGTTTCCCCTTCCTTCAATTACCAGTGAATGTCTGTACTTCAACCTGGCCTCTGAATTCTTTGGAGAACAAGTTCCTGTCCAGAATATTTGTACTCTGACTGGTCTGTTTTCGGAGTACACCATAGATGCTCTTGTCTTGAAATTTTCATCCTTCTTCTTATTTGGAGAAGGAAAAGGTCTACTTGGATCTAAATAGCTGAAGCTACATGCACAATTCTCGCTGCTTTCCTATCACAGTAGCATTCAGAAGATGCCAGCCAAGGACTAGGGTCCAGATCTTTAGGTTAGAAATGGAACAAAAAGACTGACCCCGTTGCAGAGATCCACTCTAAACAACTTTCTGCATCTACAACAAATTCACAGAGTAAGTAAGTTTTTCTGAGCTTACCTACTAGCTGCTGGTAGATTCTCTTTCTCTCAGATCTGAGTAGTGTTGACCTCTTCTTTTTTGGGGAAGAGATTTTCCCCCGCAATGCTTCCACACGTCCCCTGTCCTTACATTCTTTGAGACTGAGATGTGGTGAGAGCAAAGCCCTGTAACAGAAGGGAGGAGAGGGGACAAGAGAAAGGTAGCAAAGGGCAGGCCTGGCTGCTGTTTTTGTCCTTGGTAGAGATTCTTCAGTCCTGATAAAGTGAGCTTATGAAAATCCAAGCCTGTTGAATCTCTCTTAACTGAATCAAGTGTTTTGCCTTCTGAATAGTGGGAAATTGCCACAATCCTGAGCTGCTTCAGTGGAAGAATTGGGTAGATTAAGGGAGGTTTGGTTAAAGCCCTTGTTTCTTCCTCCCTCCCTTCTCATTCAAGTGTGCTTTGCAGACCATAGGGTTGCTGGATTGCAGGAAGAGTTTTAGAGAAGTCACTGTATTTTTTTATGGCCAGCAGCTAATGTGAAGACTTAAGTTACCCGTTTAGTATTTTCTAAGGCTGTTAAATTTTCACGCTTGAGTAGTGAACAGTTTGTATCATTTAGTAAATGACAAAGTGAAGGGTAACTGGTAGAAAGAGTTACTCAGACTTTGCTTTGCAAGCCTGTGATCTTGTCTGAGCTAAGAAAATACGTTTTTGGAGGCCTGGGTGCCTAAGTAAGATGTGCATGACTTTCACATGGCTCTTCTCCCTGTTCTGCCTGGTGCATCTACCTTCCAGGAGCCTAGCGAAGGAAGTGAGCTGACTGCGTCAGGCAGGGGTTGGAAAGAAGCTGATGGAATGAGCACTGACACAGTGTCACCAGTGTGCTCAGTCCCTCTGGCCATGTGTTCTGCTTCCTGCTGCCTCCCCCAGTCCTACCCACCAGTTTTTGTCTGTGGAGTGGTCAGAGCAACGGTTGGGATTATTGTCCTGATGGTACACAGTGGTGAAGCAGAGCAGATACCCTCCAGTAGTACTAACTGCATCGTTTGCAAACCTTACCCCTTTTCCTCTTTCTTGACGGTCCCTTTCAGTGGCTGTGTATGTCCCTTTCTGCCAGCCTGGCACAGCTGGGTGTCCAACACCAATGTCATGCCTTTCAGTGGCAGTCACCACCAGTATGCACCAGTGTCTTTTTGAGGTTGCAGGAACAAGCTCTGTTGACCCGTTCAGCATTATTTCTAGTTACTGTAGAAACTACATTTGAATTAACCCATTGCACTGTTCTTAGGTATGGAAGCCCCCATGTGGTGTCGTGCTGTTTACCATTTTAACCATTACCTGGTGGCCGCTAGCGTAACATAAGGAAAATTTTAATTGAGCTAAGAGTTATGCCATGCTCATGTCCCAGCTGAGATAGTTCTCTGTGCTAGTTTTTAAGAGCTCTGCTTGAAAACTGTCAGTGCGGTCACTGCTGTGGAGGGTTTGTAGCCAGTGTTGCTGATGGAGCCCAGTGTTTGCTCCTCTTCTATCTGCAGATGAGACCAACAGCCCCAGTAAGTACTGGTGAGCTCACTGCCGGCTGCCAAAAGGGAGCCAAAGTGCAGTTTGTAGCTGATGAACGGAGCTCGTTCATCAGGAGGGTGGCTGTTCTTTCGTCAGCGCGCCTGTGCCAGTGCCAGCACCAGCACCAGCCAGAAAAATGCTACACATTTAGACCGCTCTTTGCGACAGGATTTGCCTCCTGCTCTGATGGGCCGATGGGCCAACTTACCTTATGTGTGAGAGCAAATAATGCTGGGAGAGCATGGTGCCTATCTTTTCTAAAGCATTCCTTAGCTGGACTTGTATTAAAAAGAAATAGATGTAAGAAAGAAATTCTTCAGTGTGAGGGTGGTGAGGTGCTGGAACAGGCTGCCCAGGGACGCTGTGGATGCCCCATCCCTGGAAGTGTCCGAGACCAGGCTGAATGGGGCTTTGAATGACCTCATCTAGTGGAAGGTCCCTGCCCATGGCAGGGGGGTTGGAACTCACTGATCTTTTAAGGACCCTTCCAACTCTAAGCATTCTATGATTCTGTGTTTTCTGGCTGTTGGATATAGGTCTGTGTTGATCCAGGCATAAAGAAAAGAATATGTGTCAATGTGTCCTCAACCTAGAAGAAGAAATTCCTTCCACGGCTGGTGTGGTGGCCCTCAGGCGGTACTTGTGTGACTTATCTTGCTGGCTTTTTTCCTTTGAGGTGTACCTTTTAAATGGCCTTTTGAGAAAGTACCCTTTGGAATACTTTCTGGAAAGTTCCAGAATGTTTTCTGTCTAATCAGGTTCAGATTCCTCTTTTGAATCAGAAGGCCAAATAATAAATCAGTGTAGTCAAGAGATTTATTTTGTGTGTAAATACTTCATTACTTCATAAATATATGAAAGATGGTTTGAACTGAACCTTCCAAAATCCTCATTCTGTCATGAAAGCTGCTGTAAGTGACATTTCAATGCCAATTATTTTTTAAAACTACCATTACATAATACAATGAAGAGCAAAAAGTGAAACAAGAGCTCTGCCTTTTCACTGAGGTGTGGTTTGGCTGGTTTAAGGTGGTTCTAAAATCCTTGATTTTGGCAGCTTTAGAGCAAAAGTCGCTGCTGCTTATTGGGTTTTACAGAAATTGCCTTTTTGATTACACACATCACAACTGCATAGTCTGTCTTCTGCCACATCCCTTTTTAGTCAAAAATTGTACTAAATTGTATTTGGAGCCAGGACAGCTGGTTTTGGGCTTTGCAGCCACTTTCCTAGTAGGAATGAATGCAACAGAGAATTCCTAGTAGCTGCTCAGGGTTACATTTGGCTGCAAATACCGGAGCAGAACCTCCAGAAATCACGTAAGAAGGACAAGGTGTAGAGCAGTTGGTTCTCACTGGTACCTCCTGTGCCAAGGGGCTGCTGCGAGGGTGTGAGCAGGCAGGAGGGGTAGACAATCCTGGGTAATAAGCCTGCGCTCCTTCCCCTGGGGGAGCAAAGGGGGATTTTTGCCCCCTTGGACATCATACTCCGACAAGCAAGAACACAAAAATCTGTGCCAGTTGTTCAAAATAACCATTGTTTTACTTATGCAGGGGGTACTTAAGAATTCAGCTGCCTTATCTCTACTCGATTTATTTTATTCCTTAAGTGCAATAGTGAATGTTTGCAAAATAGTTTAAATCTAGAAATTAGGATTATTGGTTTTCTGGCCATTTACCATTTCACAAATTTTGCCCTTTAGCAAAAGTTCAATTAAAAACAAAAAAACCAAGAGAAAAAAGGCAAAGTGCACAGGAAAGACTAGTCAAAAACCGTGTGAGCAAATCCAAACCCAGTAAAACCACAAGTGGTTCAGTGTCTGCACATGAGTTTTATGAAACTAGGCATGGGGAAATGACATCCTGGGTCTGGTTGTTTTGCCAACATTCAGGAAAGTGCTCTGAAAAATGGCAGCTTTGTTTCAGCGTCTTTCAGAGCACTGAAATGGAGAAGGTCTTCGTCTGTTGAACTGGAGTGGCTGCTGTTTAAAACTGCAGCGCCGTTTGACGGCCTGCTGTATGGTCCTCAACAGGAATGGCTTTGGTTACTGCAGATAAATAGTGTAGGGTTTATTTTGTTTCTAAAAATGTGTTTCCTTATAGTACTTTTTTCTTAGCGGGGGTGTCCCATCGTGGATATGTGGCTGTAAAAGTCCCCTTCCAAGTAGGCAATTTAAACATTTAACTTGTACCAGCACAAGGGAGGTGGCCGAGTCACCATCCCTGACTGTGTTCAAGAGTCGATTGGATGTGGTGTTGAGGGATATGGTGCAGGGGAGAACTTTGTAGAGTAGGGCAGATGGTTGGACTCGATGATCCCAAGGCTCTCTTCCAGCCTGAATGATTCTATGATAAGCTTGTACAGTGTTGTCTCTGACTGGGGACACTCTGCAGATCATTAGAAAACTTACAGAAGTGGGGCAAGTGCAAGAGGAAGAGGAGTAGCTGCAACCAGGAAAGATTGAAGTTAGATTATCCCAGAAGCCTAAAAATCTGTCTCTGACCATCTTGTAACTGTGGACAGCACTTGTTTCTATCCATATGCAACACATAGACCTGTAGGAAATGCATAGCTGGCCTGCAGCTTAAACACATTCAGTGAAAAACAGAACTGGTTTCTATTATCTGAAGGCTGGGTTTGGGTTGAGCAGACTGGTGTTTGCTGTGTGGCTCTCACATTTTCCGTTTAAAGCTGTGATTGCAGGATGCAGCCGGGGACACGCCATGATTAGGGAGCTCTGTCACAAACTTGGCCTCTTGCTAGAAAAAGACATCTGGATTTCCAGAGGTGCCGAGTATTCTCTGCTTTAGACAGAGTTATCCCGTGGTATTAGAATCCTTTTCAATTTTGTTTGAAAGGAATATATTGCTGTCCATTAAATGGGTTCATCATGTCCTCTAACTTGTGTGTCTTCTCTTTTTCCAGGGAAAGACTGGAAGTCGGCTGTTGCCAGCTGGCCCAGCTGGAACACACCATTAAGCAGTGTCAGGCATCGGCTCACGCAGCAGCCGAGAGCAGGGGCTGGCTGTGACTCCTGGGTTGAAGGGCTGGAGCTGCAGAGCTTGCCCCCTGCTTTTCCCTTGTTCAAACAAAGTCAAACTCCTCTGGCGTGTGAGCGGGAAACACCTGAGGAGCCAAAAACTTGTTGCCTTTTTTCTGGATGGTGCTGTTTTGTATCAAGTTGAAGGAAAAAAACCCAAACCAAACCCCTTTGTTACGTATGTACATTAAATGTCCAAATTTCTGCTAAGAATAGGAAAGTAACAGGATTTTCTCTCGAGTGAGGGTGCCTGGTTTGGGGTACAGCAGATGTGTTGGGCTGCTGTTCCAGATGATCCTGCTAGGAGCTAGGTCTGTTATGTGGATTTTTTTCCTATACAGCCATTAAGGCATTTGCTTTGCTGGTACTTCCAAAGTGATGAGCGAGGGAAAAAGACTATTGTGAGAGCTGGGGGTCTGGAAGGAAGGCGGCTGAATCCCCAGGGGGCTGCTGTGGGACACCGCGGGCTGGCACACAGGGGCAGCGGTACGTACGCTGTGGAGTGAGCTTTGTGAGGCTTTAAAAAGTACATAAAATGGGGAGAGAAATGAATCGATGCTTTTATTTAAAAAAAAAAAAGAAATCAAACCACAAACCCCAGTCTTGTGCAGGTGCTTGTGCTGGACCTCTCTTCAGAGAAAAGGGGCGCTTTTCCTTTGGCAAAACACCTACTGCATCTTCAGACAACGCAGACTTCCTTTGGAGAGGTCCTCAGCGGTCTCTTTTGCCACCATCTCTTGTGAAGGCAGAGCTGTTTTCCCCTCTGTGGGTGACACTCCACAGCTCTTCCCATCTCTGCTCTCCGGGTGACACCTCTCTTTGAATGTGTGGTTTGTTGCTTTCCAAAACTGCTTTCAAGTCCATGAAACTTTCTGAAAGCCATTTTCAATGCTGCTGGGGCCTTTAAAGCTACCTCTTCTGTGGATGTATTTGTACAGAGATAAGTGACCAGCAAAAGTTGTAGAAGTGTTTATTTTGATATTAACTTTTGGATGTATTTGTAAAGATTTTAATTGTAAAAATCTAATTTATTGTTACAGTAAAGAGCAGTTAATTCTACAGGGCCACGTGGCTTTGAATAGCTGGTTTTGCTTTGCCCCGTCACTGTGGATGCAAGTCTGAGGTGGCTCTTTGCCCCAGCCCCTTCAGAGTCCCAGGGAAGTGGGGTGGTAGTTACTGTTGGAGCAAAATTTGCTTTGAGGGCTAGTTTGGCTGAAGTTGTTACCCCCAGTTGTGGAGTAAATCCATTATGCTCAAACAAGCATTCCCTCAGCACAGGATGTCTGTCTTGGCTCACATCTACTTTTGATAGACCTCAGGGGGAAGAGAGCCAACACACGTTGGACAACTTCTTTGTTCCCCTCCTGTGGACTCTCCCTGGTCAAACACACACAGCTTTACAGCTTGGAATGGTGCTTTCCTGCTCCCCTGCAGGATGCAGAAGTCTGCCACAACACAACGACTAGACTGCAGCCTCCTGTTAGGTGAAATAACCCCTAGCAGAGGTGTGTTACTAGTACTGGGATCAGACCCAGATCAAAGAAGTAACCCCAGACTGTGATGGTGACTGAAGTTAGCACCATCAGGGGCAGTGTGATTTCCTAAACCCACTTACTTACATGGAGGAACGCAGCTGAAGGAGCACAAGGCCTCCATCCATTTGAAATGCCCGTTCTCACAGCACAAACACCCGTTTGTAAACTGTCCTGTTCAAGAAAAGGACACAAAGACACACGACAGCAACCCTGTGGTGCAAGGATTTCCCAGAAGGTACCTTTAATGTGTTTGCAGCAGCAGCAGCAAGCGGTCAAGTGCTAGTTTTGGCACCAGGAGTTAGATGTGCAGCACTACACATTAGACACCGAGTCATCCTACCCGACGCTTTATCCATACCAACAGAGAAAGGGAACTAGACCACAGTACTAGGAGCACGCATGAAATCAAGTTATTTGTGTTCTACCCCCCTCTCAGCTTGCAGTATTAGAAAAATAAACTTAAGACGGTTACTGATCAGCTGAATACATTGTCACTGCCCACTGGCAAGAGTTTAAAACCCGTGAGAAAACCCCACAAAAACCTAAGTTTTTTTGGTTTACAAACGTTAAGCTCCCCCATAGTAACAAAACTGCTGTACAGAAAGCACCCTCTGCCTTTTCCCCAGCCCGGAAAGATAGCAGCTCTCCTCTGCTGGGGGCCTCCATCCCGCTGAAGGAAGGTGCTGCCCACTAAGTCGCGGTGGCGCAGCGGAGGCAGAAGCTCAGAAGCTCACACGCAGCGGTAACGCTTTCCCACTCGGTCCCTATGAATTCCAAGGTTGTCTCGTTGCTTCAATAACCATTTATCTGCCATTTCCATGTCAACAGATAAAATACTCTGCTGACTATATAAAAACTGTTATAAAAAGGCAATCAGAAAAGATAAGGTCTTGGCAGGCATGTCAGCTTTTTTGAATAAAAAAAATAGCCATTATATCTATTTAAATAAGGCTTCTCGTTACGGATTGTTCCAGTTACTGAAGGAGAACAAGGCCCGATGAAAAAGAAAAACTATCCCCCACATACCCTAGGCTTCCTGTCTCAAAAACACATCCTGCAGGAAAAGCCATTTAACGTGCAAAGTTACAGAACACACACTGGGGGAAGCTCCTGCAATGATATGCCCCGTCTAGTTTCTCTCGCATGACCTTCAAAAACTCTGAAAAAAAAACCCAAAAAACACCCCCAAACCCCAACCCCAGAACAATAACCACCACAAAACCAACCCTATGACAAAGTTCCAAAATACACAAAAACCCCTTCGTCTCGATATTCTCTCCACAACAAGTATGTACAGCACATTAATATGCAATATGCAAAAGCTCTGTGTTGCTGTTGGCAACATCTATGCCCTCCCCAACCCTATTCACACGAGTACCTCTACTAAAACACAATTACATCACTAAGCCTGTTAGTTTGAAAAGGGAATTTAATTCACTTAAAACTTGTAAATTTTTGTGTAGGGGCTCCACTCGTTGGACTCCGGGTTGTAGACTTCAACTGTGTTCAAGAATTCGTTGCCATCAAATCCCCCAACTGCATAAATAGTGTTGGCCACCGTGGTGATGCCAGCGTTGCTCCTGGGAGTGGTCATACTCCCCATCATCTTCCACTCGTTCTTCGCAGGGTCGTACATCTCCACGCAGCTCACGGCGTGGGAGCCATCAAAGCCTCCACCAACAAAGAGCTTCCCTAGCAAAAGGAAAGGAAACAAAGGGAGTGCTCCACTGCTCCGCACCAGCTGTGCCACCAGACCCCGCCTCCTTCCCAGGGAGACAAACTAAGCCCCTACGGACTTCTGCCTTATTTGAGGTCTGCAGTTACACTATTGACCTGCTTTAGGTCTCTTCATCATTAGAACGTGACTGGAAGTTAGTTCAAAGTGCAAAGTCCAAACTCAAAGAGAGGCAGTTGCAGAAGCTGGGGAAAATGCCCCAAAACAGAGGATTATTTTTTTTTTTTTCTACTTGCAGTTTTTAATTAAACTGAAGACACAGCCAGGTTCTTACTGGGCTGTTTCCTCCCTGAGAAGGAACCCAGCTTTGTATCCTACTTGCACTGTAGCTTAACACGGAAAATCCTTCAAGCCAAAGAGGTGGCTTAAGCCTGTGGAAGCCTACCGTCACGGACAGCCACTCCAGCTCCCCGCCGAGCCACATTCATGGGCGCCATCAGGGTCCAAGTGTTGTTCTCTGGGTTGTAACGCTCCACGCTGTTCAGGCAGTTCCACGATTCTGCTCCTCCAATTATGTACAGATACCCACCCAGCTCACACACTGCAGACTGGTGTCTCCCTGCAAGCAAACGCCAGGAGCCACAGCCCGGCACAGGAGTCAGGCACTAGCAGGATGCCACAGCAGAGGAAATGTAACTGCTTTGCAATCGCCCTTTTCCCCCTCCCTCCCAAACTATGGAGCGAACTTACGGATATTAAGGGGAGCACAGCTCGTCCAAGATTTTGTTATGGGATCAAACACATCACAGTTCTTAAGTCCCTTTTGGCCATAAGGATCTGACCCGCCAACAATGTACAGTTTTCCATTCAGGGCACATACTCCTGTGTTCACATAAGAAAGAGTAACAGGTAAGCCAATAAGTGAGTAAGCTTTTAAAAAGCCCCACCGGTTGATCAAGAGCAGATGTGTTACCTGCGTTGCAGCGATTGGTTCTCAGTTCAGGGACAGGAGTCCAGTCATCTATTTCTGGCTCATACATTTCTCCACAGCTCAAGTCATCCGAGTGGCCATTCGATCCACCCACAACGTACAGCTGCCCCTAGATGGCAAAAAGCAACACCTGCTTCACGTAGACATCCACAACAATTCAAACCGTTAGCACTTCAGTAACCGTGCAACTACAGATAAGCAACTTTCATTACCATTTTGTAAAGTTTGCCCTATTTGTCCCACCTACATTTACATAATCTCACATTCCCTCTTCTCTCCACCCACCACCCACCATTAAAACTGCCATCTGGAACCGAGCTCTTGGTGTTCTCATCGGTGCAATGAAAGTCCAAGTGTCCTTTTGTGGATCGTAGCATTCCACCGTGCGCAAGCACTCCTCTCTGTTGTATCCCCCTAGAAGCAAAAGGTTAGAGGTTATCACATTTCCAATGGCCAAGTGCTTCGACATTCAGGAACACCAGCTCAAATATTGAGTGGGCACATTTAAGAAGCCACCGTCCCCCCACCCCATCCCCGAGCCAGCAAGTTGTTTAAAGAATTGCTACGATTTCTTTTACCTGCAGCGATCAGCTTGCCGTTCAGTTCAGCTGTGCCCAGTCCAGACCGAGCGTACTGCATCGGAGACATGGGCCTCTCTATGAGATCATTCGGCTGAAGCTCAAAGCTCAGACTCTTCAGCAGTCGCGGCGTGCTCGTGGGAGAGCTCTGGGGGCTGTTGCGACCATGCAGGAATATCACGCACAGCACGCCGTCCAGAACAGCCAGACACAGGTAGGTGTTACCTGTTGTCAGGAGAAAAGGAGAGACGGCCAAAACAATAAAATTCTATCTGAATGCCTAACGGGCCTTATGATCAGGCTGCTCTCCTTGCAAGTGTGAACACTTTACTTTTTCTGATTGCTGGTTCCAAGTGTTAGTCTAGCTACTGAAAAATACAAGGTTTAGAGTATTAATAGAGTACTCAAAGGATGCAAGACAGCCACCTAAAAATGTGTCGGGAGGCAGACTCCTCGCACACAGACAGCAATCAGCTCTGCTAATTGCTCACAGACTGCCTGGCTCCTTAGGACTTTCTGGGTAAATTATACACACCACGGGATCTGGGATGGCCCTGTCCATAAGCCGTCACGTTGTAGGTGATCCCAGTTTGACCCCAGTTACGTTAGAAGTGTCCCACAAATTACTGGGCAAATTTATTGGTTTGCACCTTCAGTAAGAAAAAGCACCTCTGCTTTTTGTACAGGTGTTGAAGGAAATCCCCGGGGAGCGGGAGGTGGTAGGTACATGATACCAGGAGCATCTTTTAGGCAAGCCCTGTCCCGGTTACTCACTTGAAGTCTTCTCTGAAGCAATGATTTTCCACTCGTGTTTAGGACTCTGAACAGTAGCATTTGGAGAAAGACTTCCACAGGAGCTGCTACTGATCTGCTTGTGATCATTCTCACGTGGTGGCTTCTTCTGCAAAATCAAAAGGCAGCTACAGAAACCTAGCCAGAGACTACACCTCCTTCTACCTTTGCTTCTCTGAGCCGAGACCTAACTATTCAAGAGAATGCGTTGCCTGGTCGCTCCGCAGAGCCTCATTTATAGCACACCTAAGTTTTCAACAGAGTATCTGTTGCCTACTCAGCAACAGTGGCCAAAACCCACTTACATCTCATCTCGCTACTCATTTCATCCTGTAACTGCACCTTTATACTGCTGGTGTCTGACCAGAAATCAGTTAAAATTCTTAGAAGAGAGGATGCGTTAGTGGCAGGACTTCCAAATGTAAGGAAAATCCTACATCCACTTGCAAGAACGGATCTACAAACTAGAAGCCTCACTTGCAAGTTCTGCTTCTGGAAGTGGAGTTAATTATATAATGCTATTTGGAAGTGAATTAACTATTCTCTTCGTTCCCTGAAGACAAATTAATTTCGCCTCAGTTCCTCTCTGTGTTCAGATTAGCTGTTTCTTGGATTTTACTCCCTTGATACTTCCCACTAACAGGAGATTTCTGCTTTCTTTTATTCTCCAATTAAATTCATACTGTAGCTTACATTATTCTGCTCAATTAAGAAAACACCCAAAATTTCACATTTCAGATTACACTGCACAGTTGGTTGGGTTGTTCAGGCTTTTTCTAAATATCCAAGAACCACACACAGAAAGTTAACCTTCTCTCTGTTGGGTTCAGCAGCAGCATTTATGACCACAGCACCGAGTCTGCAATGCTTGCGCAGTTCCCTGGAGCCCGATCTCTATGGAAACTCTTATCAGGCTTCTGAAATACATCATCTAACTCCCAGATAACCTTACACTGAAGAGTTTGACAGCTCCACTCAGCTCACCATCAAAACCGATTCATTTGTGGAGAGCATTTTTGCTATTTCTGAACCTTCATCCAAGTAAGAGCTTACTGCTCTCCTTACATTACCTAGACAGTCACACAAATTGCAAGTTTTTGTACTACAGAAAGGTTACAATTTTTCCTGAACTCTCCTCTGTGGTTCTATGGTGTTCATTTAGAACATTAAGAATTTTTAGCGTTGACAAGTCTTATTATCAGAAAGGATTGAAAAAGAAAGAGGTAAGGACTTTAAAAAAAAAGAAAAAAAAAGAAACTTTCTGGATATTCACCTCTCAACCTGTCAGTATTACAAGAAATAGTTTGCAAAGGTGGTGAAATCTGTGAAGGCTTACTAAAAACAATTAAGAAACTGGTAAATTAGCTGGTTTTTCATCTTCTCTTTTCACTTCTAATGTTCTGGGATGGAGAGTGTTTTACACAAACACTAGCTAAACATTTCAAGCAGCATACTGTTGTATCAGCACACTCCACTGTTACCAGTTCAAGTACTACAGTGTATTTCCTTCCAACTCGGTGAATTTAAACACCTTAATTTGTATAACGCAATTGATAATTTGCATCTATTAGCCCTTGGTTCTTCTTTGCTTTGTAACAGCCTCCACGTGCTGAGCTGTGCATTTTTCAGTAATTGAGAATTACTATTATCTGGCTAGAGCTAAAAAAAATAAATAGATAATTTATCATCTCAAAAAGCACTAGACTAATTTGTAGGCAACGCATCGGCCATCTCCAGAAACAAAGTTAGCTACTGCTGCCTTTTTAAACTCTCTTTCATGTTACCAGTGCAGCTGAACAACAGAAATGGAGGCTGGCATCTGCAGGACTAGAACTTATGTCTGGAATCTTCTCTGTACCAAAATTTATCAGACACATAAGCCATTCTCCACTGTAAGCCAAGCAGTCTGTGATTCTTTACAGTCTCTTGAGTATCTCCACACAGCTACAGCTGACTTGCTACAGCTGACTGCTTTCCTATCTCTTCCTTCTAACAGACCAAGATTTATTTTGAAGCCAAACCTAAAAAGCACTCTCTTTTGCAAACGCTTCGAGTCAGTCTGCCAAAAAAAACCCAAGAGCAGAGACTGTATCATCACCTCCAGCAATTTCAAGAAAGAGACTTTCTTGTCACTTATTTCTCTATTAAAGCTACTGCTGCTTTCTCTGCTCCAGTACACAAGACTTCAGGGTGTGCTGTAAACTGCTCCAGTCTATCGGGGGTTACCTCAGACTGTCTGCAATTTGTACCTGCACAAACTGAATGTGGTCATCATCACTGCCATACACCTCAGCCTGTCCATCTAGCAGATTTCCATCAAGCAGCTTGTGATCAGCTGAGTAGTACAGCGTTTGAACCTGCAAAGACAACAACAGAATACCCATGTGGCTACTGTCTCCATTGCTACTCAGCTACAGGCAGATTACAAAAGGCAGTCGCCAGCATACTTCTCGTCAGCTCATCTCAATCTAGCAGAATGCAAAACTAAAAGGAAGCAGATGTCATGGTGGCAATCTTCAACAGTGGATGAAGGCTCCTTACTGTCTCAGCTTGAGAGAGATCTTCGTTTTCCAAGGACTTCTGCTGTTTTTCCAGCACAGAAACATTAGACAAGCAAGATGCACATTAATTTGCAGAATTACACAAATTCACAGTCTCATGCAAGCATTTTCGTTATCCCCGCAAACAAGCTTTCTGCTTTGAAAAACACACGGATTTATCTCCATCAAAGGAAGTTAAAGAGAAGCCAACAGTGGACTCAGAGTATGGGGCTGAGGGCTGACAACACAAATTCAAGCTCTGGAGGAAACTGTTGTCCACAACTAAACATGAGAACCAACCATTTCAGTGAAATGCATCTGAATTTCAACATGATCAAAGGCTTTAAAAATTCGTTTTTCCAAGAGGAAATATACGCTGGAGAATATATGACAGTATCAACATGTACTTGTGTATTCCAGTGATGCTGAATATACATTGTGCTTGTAAGAGCCAACTGGGAAAATTCTGATGTCCTGTGGGTTTTTGTACAGCCCCTTTTCTCTGGCCAATTAAGAATTTAGCTCCCCCGCTCATTTTTCTATTAAAAACTGCCCAGGCTACAACTAGTATCAGTACTTATGAGTAAAGCCATTTAATAACACACAACTTAAAAGAATGTATCCTGTAAAGGAGTAAGTAAACACCATTAAATCATCATCATCGTTCTCTGCCCACAGCGGATTTTCTTAGGAGAACTGGGGCAGGACTGCTGCTTCTGTACGTGTCAATACACTTGAGGTTTCTTCTTGGTTCTTCAGCCTTGGTATCCTAGTTTTGTTAATAAACCTATGGGGAGATAAACCAACGGGGAGGAACAACCATTAGAAGCTTTTACCTACTTTGCATTTACAAGCAAAACCTGCAAAGGAAAACATTAAGAATCTACAGCAAGTTTCAGTACTACCTCCCCAAATCTAAAGCAAGATACATGCCACTGTGAGGTTACTGTACAGCACATAGTGAGCAAAAAAGGAAAGCAGAAGACCAGACTGAACAGTTCATTCAGCTCACCTGAACACCCCCCCAGTCTCACAGCTTAGGGGTACCTACAGTAAAATTTAAATTCTTTAGGGTCATAGTTTAAAAAGTGAAAAAATAAAAAAATTAAAAGAAAAAAGGGATCATCCTTCATATTGACTCTTAAAAAACCAAAAAAAAAAAAAAACCACAACACATGTTTAATCCCATTTTCTTGAAGACTAACCTCTTCCATTAGATCTTCCAGACTGTCTCCGTTCTCCCAGATGCTGCGCTGTACCCAGTTGATTACCTTTGTGTATAATTTGCCATTGCTAGGTAGGCCAACATTGTCTTCCAGCATTACTTCAAGCTTCAATTAGAAGAGGAAAGGATGATTTACTCTACAGGAATTACCTTGGCATTCGTAGCACACTGAACTTTCCGTAGTGAGCTCTACTCTCTTATTTTACCACACGGCTAGAAAATACCACCTACGAGGAGCTTTCAGCCTGAAGCTAGGGAGCACATTTACGTACAACTGCATTTATACTGAGAAAGGATGGTAGCACGTATTTCTCTACACTCAAGGTTCACAGCAGTAGGTATACTACACCGTTCCACGGGTTTTACATTGCTGGTAAAAGTCAGCACGCCAAGTCTTTCTGCTCCCAAAAAGGAAGCCATACTAGTTGCTCCTCAGGTTGATTATGGGAATTCACGTACCAGAAGGAAGTCTACAAAGTTAAGCTAACCTTTAACCGTGGAAGCTTGAGAAATTCTTCCTGTTCTGAAATCTGTAAGAGATGTTCCTGAATGTAGCCATCGATCTTGTTCAACAAACGTGAGTCTCCCATACAACTTGCGAAGTTCCGGTAGGAGATACAGCTCTGAACATCCATCTTGGAGAGCAAGTAATCACCACAAACCTTTTAAGAAAAGAGGCTGCATCTTAGTTTAAAAGTACACAAGGTATTTTAATATGTTTAAATTACCCACCCCAGCATACAGCAACAGCTGTTTTCTAACTGCAAAACAGTGACTGGCTGTTGTCGTCCCTCCGAGAGAGCTGTAAATGAAATGGTGCTTTCCCCAGAAATACAGGTCTATTAGAAGAGAACAGCTGGACCATCAGTAGCTACTCACATACAGCCTGACCCCAGGCTTTTCTATTGAACCTCTATTTAAAACCGCTTCTCTGCAGGCAAGTGAAGAATCCCATTTGCAGCAAGAACACTTACTTCTAGAGTCAAGCTCTACCAAACCTGTGTTCAGGAGGCTGTGAATTACTCTTTTTTTTCACTTACCACTGCCACAGATTTACAGGTTTAATTATGCCCCTAACACAACCAGGGAAACCAACGCTTCCATGAACCCGAAGCCAAGTAACCAGCTATGACTCAGAAGCTGTTTTGCTTGTACGGGTGCACAATCAAGAAACTTGAATTCAGAGAGCGATTCGGCACAAAGATAACACAAATGGAAGTGGCATCTACTGATGTCACTCAAATCAATACAATGCTAATGAAGAGGTAAGGAATCTTAGCTTCTGAATGCTTTTTCCACAGAATAATCTTTTTTTTGGTCACATTAACATCAAAAATCATAATGCTGTCAGCCTGAGAAAGCAGACTAGACTGTACCTGCTTAACTCTCTCCATCTTCAACTTCTTTGCTGCGGAGTACACATCTTTCACCAGTTCTTTATCAGCTTTTAACCTATTCAGAAAAGAAACTTATCTTTGTTATTTTGATTTTTCTTAATTAAAATCTACTGTCTCTAGTTTCTGTGCAAACTACTTACTGAGCAGTATAGGCATAATTCAACAGAACTTCAACAGCTTCTGGATTGAGATCATCAAATTTAACATGGGAAATTCCATGAGAATCACTATCGCTATTGAAGATTTCAAACAGGTAGGGACTGCAGCAAGCTAGCACGGCTCGGTGCGCCAACATCTCGTGCCCACATACCTTCATTCAAAACACAAATAAAAAACCCACATTGGTAAGATATATTATAATCCAAACTTACTTTAACAAAATAATACAGGCTTATCCAAGTGAATGTCATGGGTCACATCCATTTTTCAAATCCAGTCTGTAATCCAGGTCAGCACACAGTATTACACAGTGTGACAGAAAACCCCACCACATTCAACCATCATACTCGGACAGAAAAAGTTACCTGGAGACGGACATCGCAGAACTGACCACTTTTGCGTAAGGCATTTAGTTTGGCAACAGATGACTCAATGAAGTTTTCATCTTCAAACATCAAATACCCATTGGGAATCATTTTGGTGCTGGTCTGGCTGAAAACAGAAGGTATATAATTTAGAGACAAAACGTTTGCTTCAGTACAGAAGTACCCTTATGGTGTTTGCAAGCAAACATTCACAGGGAGTTAAAAAAAAAAAAAAAAAGCCTAGAGAAGTACTACTGCTGCTGAGCACGAGCTGACAACAACCGTCTGGATTGACCGCATTAATGATTTTCAGAGACCAAGGGCACAACTTTTAACTTCTCTACATCACTTCAGTAGGTACCAGCTCCACAGCTACATGCTGAACCTGTGGCAGCTCCACGGGAGCAAGCTGGAAACCACAGCTTCATTTCCCTCTACAAAGATCAGATTTGGTAGACTCATTGCTATTTTCTGCTCACTGCTTGAAAATTGCCATACTGGTCAGCTTCAGTTTTTTTGCACAGACCCAAAAGCCAGCTACATGGAAATACAGAACTGAGAATTTAAAGTAATAGTGAAGTAGAAGAATAGCTATAGAAGTATTACTTTGTTTAGTTTGATGAGTAATGTCTTAAATATTTAGAGTAGATGGAGGTCATGGAAGACTATTAGCATCAATACCTCAGAATGAAATACATTCTGAACAATGACCATCATGAAGGTAAAACAAGCACCCAGGAAGATCTTACTCATACACAAACATATACAAACATACTGCCATACTTGACAAATAGCTTCAGAAAATGAATTCTGGAATTTGGAAACTATTATATACGTTATTTAGAAAGTCCATTTTACAAACAGGAAACTAAGAATCCTAAAATATGACCCTGAAGTAACCTAATGAATTTGAAACATTTTAAAACCCTCTATCAAATTTGCAAGTTTGAGCTGCTATCATCAAATTTTAGAGGAAAGAATACATGAGATGCTACTAATATTACCAGCAATAATTTATATTTCCCTCTGAAGCTTAAGAAAATTCTGAAGATCACACTAAACAAAAAAACCACAAAACCAGAAAAAGCGAATAGCAAAAATCAGTAATAAAACCAGCAGAGAGTTCTAGTGTTAATCCATTTATTTTAAATTCACTTGTTACTGAAAGCATTTGCCTCTAAACTGAAAAGAATAATCTCACAAAGAAAGGTTATCCATTGGTATATACTTTCATATGTTGTGTTTTATTAAAAAAAAAAGACAGAAGGGCAAGAATTAACTATTCCATACACTGCTAACAGTATCAACTCACCTAGCAAATATATCACTGTAAACTTTTCACTGGGAGATGTTAAAATAATCCAATGGTATCACTGTGCTAAAACAGAGCACTTCAGTTTCAGTATCTTCTGATGGGGAAGATGTTTGTTGAAATTCAAAAGATGTGTCTTTGCAGCTGCAATATGGATTTCAGAACTATCAGGCTTGAAGATGATGTAATAAAGTCCTTAAGAGCTATAGACATGAATTTCTTCTGTGATAATCATGCATCATAACCTGCAATAAAGGAGAAGTTATCAAATAAGGACATAAATAGTACTAGCACGTATTTCAGGTGAAACATTAACAGTGTCTTTAAGTAGAAGGTTCTGACCCAAACAAACAACTTTTTCTTCACAAAAAGGAAACAACCTGAAAAATCCCATATTGACACCAGTACAACCTCATGCCCAACAAGAAGTCAACCACATCGATTTTTATACCCACAGAGACAAGAAAGTGGCTAAATTAGTGCTTAGAGAAAAAGTTAGAACAGCTGAATCCCATTTTTAGAACATTCCTTACCAACTCAAACCTTCAGCACTTCCTGTGCTATCTAGATCATTATTGCTTGCTTCCACAAGTAGGTAACTCTTCAGTAGCACAACAAAAAATGACTGCATTTTTAAAGAAGAAACCAACTACATGCCTCCTACCTTTTGCTTTTCCTGTACTCATCTACTTATATCCTTCTTCTACCGAATGCCTAAAATGGCCTGAAGACGGATTGAGGACATGTCTGAAATGACTGGGCATGTCTCCAGTCTCCAGTACTTCCAAAAAAGTTACAAGTCAGAAATTGCTACAACTTTCTTTGATAAAAAGTCTCTTTACTACCCTGCAAGAGAAACTGTTAAATTCCGGTCAAGTTCTGCACTGGCAGTGCACACTGGGGTAGCTCTGTTGGGATTCTGCACGCGGGCAGACTGTTTATGCTGGGCTTTTTCAGGGAGGGGAGAAGAGGAGGAGGAGCAGCAGCAGGGAGGGAACAGGCAACAAACACCCACTCTGGAACTTTCCATGACCCTGATGCCACCTCAGGAAAACATCGATCGCTTCATCCACTTGAGTTCCCTGCTGCAGTTCCAAAACTGAATTTGTATCTACAGATTAAATGCCACTTTGGGAATCAGGTTTCCTATAAACAGGTGCAGCTCGTTTTTCCACATCAAAAATCAAAAGTCACCTATGTTGTAGGCAGGAGAGCCTCACGACCCAACTGTCTGGCCTGGGCTTACACACGGGATCATTTTGGCAGCAACTGAACCTCCCTTGGTCTTTAAGTAGATGAGGAGCTCCAACAGTAGGCTGATTCTCAAGAGCAGCAGGGGGCATTATCCCACCATATACCAGCTCCTCAGGAACAAGTGTTCCATCCTTAGCAGCTTCTTGCAACTCTGAAGACAGAGTTATTTCAGCTGGCGGCTGACCACACAGAAAGAATAAATGTTAATTAAGTCTGGCTACCAGAACAGAGACAAACACATACATATAAAGACAGAAATAACTGCTCCCGAGCAGCAGCAGTGTCTGTAGCCCCCAAATACAGGGAGGACTAGGGGAACAGGACCAGGGGACTACAACTTTCTACATCGTACTTTAACATCAGTGTACTTTGCTATGAAAAAAATCTAAAAAATTAAATGTATGTTCTTTTTATAACCCTACAGGCAAGCTATGAAACTGAAACTAAGCTCCATTTACCAAATATTATCTAAGCAAGCATTTGGAAGTCAACACTTCTCTTGCTCCTACAACTGGTATAACCCTTCCAGTTTCTAAAGCAACCAAAACATTCCACCTTGCAAAACGTCATTACGCAGTCTGATGTCCATACTTTCCCCCAAAATTCACCTCAACTGAAACACTCTGTTGTTCAAATACACAGACATATTATTTCAACACAACTGTTGCAATGAATTAGCTTACAAAGAGAGTTATAAGAATCTATTAGAAGTTATGCTACACCAAGACTGCCCATGAAGGTACAAGAGAATTATCACCAAGAGACCTCTTGACTTTATTTCTGATTTTAAACCTTGCATTTCTGTTGTAGGAGTTACCTAGGCACGATGGCTAGACTTACCTAGCCAAAAGCAAACTGCAGGAGGCATCTAAAAAGGAAAGCCAAGGGAGGCAAACTCAGCTCCAGGTGGAGCTGCACTGGATAGTCAGCACAGCGTCAGACCCTTCTGGTGAAAAGGCTTGGAGCAACCCAGCCACCACTTGCTTCATTCTGAGCGGAAAGCCACACACCACCCATCACATTATCCATCTTACTCATACCGGGTTTCAACCAGCTTTTTCTCAACTGCCAAGTCTCACAAAGAAGTTCTGTTGTTAACCCAGTAGAGGCCCGTAATTACCAAGGCAAATTAAATGTATGTTGCTACCACAGTTCAGACAAACAGACTGCTGCTCTGCTCACACACCACATTGTGCATTCCCCCATTCAGTATTCACCAGGATTGCTATTATTTACCAGTACTGATGCTGTGGGGAGATTTCTAGTTCCATGACAAGTATTCAAACAATTTTAACTCAATTCAAGAATAATCCTTGGTCAGTTTACATCTCTGGACATGTTTTGTCACATTCTGCCATAACAGAAGAACTTTACTTCAAGTGCAGTACTTGCTTACAACCTTCAAGACCTCTAAAGGACATCCAAAATCATTCTGGACTGAAATGGAAGATCTGTCTTTTAAAGTCCACCTTTGTGTATAAGGTCCAAACCACACATTTTACATTTCTGCACCTGATAGTACTGTCCAATCTGAGTACGTAGGAATTTGAGTGTCCTAAGTATTGCTACGAAGTTTCATTACTGTTGTGTGTAAACCATGGCTAATATTACTACACAAAATGGCATTAAATAGCACAAATATATTCATTACTTTCTACCTTGTTACACTACTGCTAGAACAAAAGCCAAGTAATAAGCCAAAACTAAAAGCAAACCCCAAGAATGATTCATTTTCTGTATTAAAGGTTATAAACAGGTACTATAAACAAATTTCTTTTCTTAAATTCTTTTAAGCATCTATGTAACTTTGTCTTAGTAACTTTAACCTATTCCCCACCCCCTTGCTTATAGTCTCTTCTAGCTTCCCGTATCAGGAACGGTTAGTGGTTCTTTTGTCATTTTCCAGGGTTTTGAACTTCTGAAACCAAGTGTGATGTTCACAAATCACTATCAGCCAGGTAAGGTACAAAATCTGATGCCTCTGGAAGGATTACCTTTTGAGCTCCATCAAAATGTCATTATTTAAACTCATCAAAGCTATGGAATTAGCGTTCCAGAATGAGAACACGTTCCATTTGAAAAATTCTTACTTGACAGCAGGCCTATTTCCTGCATGGTTTTTAAACCAAAAGAAAATGAGTGATACGTAAACTCTGGCTTTCCATTCCAGTTGTAACATGAAAAATTAATACTGCTGTTGAGCCTGGAGGCACCACCTTCAATCACGAGTGGATCACACTAGGAGTAATGCTGCAGTGGACTGAGACAGGCCAGAATACATGAAGCATTCACGTGGTGCGTTTCAATGACACAGCTGTACCCAAGTAGAGGAAAGCCAGTACTCAAATGTCTGCCCAGTTTCGTGATTTAAACTTAACTGTGTTCTAATAACTGTGTTGAACACACACTGTCATGCAGACTGAGATTTTCATTTACTACTGGACCACAAAAGATTCATGGCTTGTAAAACACTCGGAGATAAATTCACTGCACACAATGGACTTCCAGAAAGGAAATTTCCTCCTTTTAAACTCATCTTTCTATTTCACTGTATATACATTTAAAGATGCATTTTAAAATACTCACCTAAACAACAACGATACCAAGTTTTCTCATCCTTCACAGTACTATCCTCTTATATGTATCTCGCAAATACCAGGGAAACACGATTAGCTCAGTTACAAGAGCAAAAAAAAACGTCAAAATTATTACACTTTATCAGTTGTATTTAGAATTCAGGATCTGTTCATCACAATTTTTTTTTAAATAGTTGTTCACTGCAGAAAACATTCCAACATTTAAAAACTGCTAGAAGATGATTACTGTTGAATTTCTCTGAGATCCAAAAACCACCACCATGCCCTACAACCCTCCACTGCAGAGCCACTTCCACGGGACAGATGAGCTGCGGTCTCAGGTGAGGTACCAGGACAACAGGTCCCAGAGACACATACTGAGTCATCTTGCCCATGACCTAACAACACAAGCAGTGTTTATTTTTCCTCCCATCTGAGAACTCTCATCTTTCATATACTCCATTGGTACTTTCCATGTGCAGTATTTCACTAAAAAACTAAACAAGGCCCTTGCTTTGTGTCAATTTTGCAGTAACTTTTTTTTGGTCAGATTAAGGTACAACTTCTTCAGCTCAAGTCAAACACTAACTTTTGTTTTACAATGTGCAAGTGAGATATCTTTTAATCAAAAGTCGATACTTGTTGATATCATGACAGACAGTTGACTGACACTTGTTGGTACAGTGAAACAACGGAATTTTGCACTGCAGTTGGTACTTTTTAGTTGCTGTGGGCTTTCTGGCTTTCCACAACATAGTTCAGAAGAAATGTAGGTCACACCTAAGACTACTTGTCCCTGTATCAGAAGATAAAACCAGACAGCCTCAAAAATGTTCTTTCATACATTAGCAGTTATTTACGGTAAAAAACCACAATCTTTCCATGTTTGAATTTGGGCAAAACATCATGGATCGAGACAGTTAAATACTTTACAGTACTAAACAGCCTCAACTTCTTTACACCAGTGATTTAAAGTAAGAATCATACAATTTATATCAATTTTGGTTTGCATATTTACTTCTCAGTTGTTTTCTAACTCAAGGTTTAGTCTCATTGATAACAATGATTTATAAACAAAAATGTTCTATTTCACTGCAATTCAACCTCAGCTCTGCTTGTGTTCATTCCTCCATCCATCATGCCCCAGCAACAGCAAGGGGAAAGGGAGAGAGTATTCTGCTATCACCAGCTAAGAACGATGGGGAAAAAAAATCATACTATGGACATTTTCCAAAATCTTTCACACCTAGTCCAAGATGTACTCTGTCCTCTACAGAGAGCAAGTCTAGAGACCTCTTTCAAACACACATTTATGTATGTAGACATAAAAAGTTTATGAGAAACAGATTTTACGCTTGAGCGTTTCTATGCTCTTCCAACTACACGTCTCAGCTGTAACACACCAGCTGCCCATTTAATACATGCTTCCAAAGCTATCCCCCCCCGCCCCCCGTGCTTTTGATACGCTCTCCTCCCTTTGTTTTGTGTTTTAGCCCTGGTCACGATATCCTCTTTCCATACCAGTTCTGCATTTCCTCTTCTCCTTTTTCACCACCTTATACTTTTGTTGTTCTTGTCACTGTCTTTACCTACACCTCTTTTCCTACCTTCTGCCTCCTGTGTGCTCTCTTAAAATCTGTAATTAATCTTTAAACATTGAAAGCTCTTTCCTCTTTTTTTTTTTTTTTTCCCCCTTCTGGGTTTCTTTTTTCTACTAACTCACACTTCCATAGTTTCTCAAACGTGTCACACAACTAGCAATCTGATTTTTTGTTTGGTTTGTTGGCGTGTTGTCTCCTATGCCCCACTCTGGGTTGTTGTTGCCTTTCTTACCATCTCCTGCTCCGTCAGAACTCAAGCTGAGGAAAACAAAATTAGACCTATTTACAGGAACTAAAGTACCATTTCCTAACTGGAAACCATTCCTTGACTGTCGCATCCTGTGCTTCAGGAGTTAGGCTTGTGGCTACAAAATCTGCTTTCTAAAATTAAACAATTTCACCATCAAAGCCCCACATCCTGCTTGGTTTCTTATTTTGCAGAGGGGAATAAATGGGATGTCTACACACCCATCACTCAAAACAAAAAAATCCTCCCCTTCACAGACCACGACAAATTAGGAGACTGACACGATACTGAATTTCCACTAGTCTATCATTGCTCAGCCTTCCTTACTATCCTTCTCCTTAGTAAATAACTCGGGTGTCTTGCCTCTCACTTTGTCATCGTTTTTCCACCCCGCACGAAACTGCCATCAATTCAGGTTTTACGTCTATGGGAGTCTCGGGAATAACAGCGAAGCTGCCGATGCCATGGTATTTTCCAACTTGAAGCACCTCTGAAAAACTGACAGAAATCTGGGCATCCAGGCAGAAAATACTGTAATTCTACCTGCCCCCGCCCCCCCAAAAAAGAACAACAAAGCAGCCCCAAACCCCTCAACCCTTCTGGTCATTCACACTTATCACCTTTCTCCAGAAGCACTTATGGGGACTGACAGCTACTGTTTACGCTTTATTATCTTCTATTTTCTAGAACTGGTATGGATGACAGGGAGGGTCGTGACATCGGCGACCAGCTGTCAGCACGTGTTCTCCACCCAGAAAGGTCTATTTTCTTGACACAAGTCTAAGACCGTTGCGATTCTCCTTTCCCTCCCCGTCCCCACCTACGAAGGCTTTAGGGAAGGTGCCACTAGGCGGTTGCAGCGTGGCGCCTGGAAAGGCGCGCAGGCAACGCCTGACCTTGGAACAAAACCCACCCCCGCGGGGAACACCCCATTCTCCGGGCCGGGGGCCGCACCACCGTCCGTCCCACCCGCCGNCGGGCCGCGCCTGAGCCAGCTGCCCGGGACGTCCCGCTGCCGCCCCGCCGTACCTGGTGCCTCTCAGCGCAAACGATGCTGTTCATATTGAGAGCCTCCAGGCTGAGGGGAAAGCCGACACGGAGACGCAGCCCCAGCCCGCCGGAAAGAGGGAGAAAACGGCGAGGCGAGGCGCTGCTGAGGAAGAAGAGCGGGAGGGTCGGCGGGAGCGAGCCGAGGCGGAGCAGGGACACGACGCCGGACGAACGGACACGACNGGCAACTTCGACATTTCCCCAGCCTTCGAGAAAGAGACCCCAAACAAGAAACGGAAAGCCGCAGAGGCGGAGGAGCTTCTCTTCCTTCAGCCGAGGGCATGGGGCCAGAGCGGGCGACGAGCAATGCCCCCACCGCGGGGCCCGCCCCGGCCGCCCGCAGCCCC
>VZTM01001451.1:39192-50094 GCA_013400555.1 Jacana jacana
GTGGTCGCTGCCCCCCGCCCCCTCCGCCGCATTTTCCCCTCACAGCCGGCGCGGGCCGCGCCTGAGCCAGCTGCCCGGGACGTCCCGCTGCCGCCCCGCCGTACCTGGTGCCTCTCAGCGCAAACGATGCTGTTCATATTGAGAGCCTCCAGGCTGAGGGGAAAGCCGACACGGAGACGCAGCCCCAGCCCGCCGGAAAGAGGGAGAAAACGGCGAGGCGAGGCGCTGCTGAGGAAGAAGAGCGGGAGGGTCGGCGGGAGCGAGCCGAGGCGGAGCAGGGACACGACGCCGGACGAACGGACACGACACTGGAGCAAGGAGAATCCCACGCCGCCTGCGCGGGAGAACACTGGACTCCGTAACCCTCCGCCTCCAACGGGGCGGGCGGGAGGCGTTCCTGAAGAGGCCAGCATCGCTCCGCCGAGAAACAAGTCCGGCCGCGGAGGGAGGGGCGCGGCAGCCGTGCCCCGCCTGAGGGAACGGCGGCCCCCGGTCGGGAAAAACGGCTCGGTCTGGAAGGGCTGGCTCTGGAAGGGCTCGGGTGGGGGAGGACGACAGGCAGGCCTCGGAGGAGCTGGGGCTGTCCCGCGTTTCCTCGACTGGCTGCTACCGTGCTGTCGCTCGTGGCTCTTGGCAACGAGCCCACCTGAATCGATAGTTGCATTTTTCAGACCTGGCGTTGCTTTTTCTCCTCAGAGGTGACTTCCCTTCATCGCTGGGATCTGTGCTTCGAGGTAGCGCATCGTACCCGCATACGCAGGCAGGCAGCCCATTTCACCACAAAACCACCCCCATTAACGCTGGAAGCTCTCCCTGGTGGCGTGTCCCCTGGGTTCGGCCCCGACTCGGGATCCAGCACCCCCGAATCCTTCCGGGAAAGGTGTTTTCCCACTTGGATGAGAATCATATCCCCCCACCCCCGATATTTCACAATAAATCCTCTCTTGCTAGGCAACATAGTTTTAAAATATCACTGCTGGTAGATAAAGGAGGGGTGTTTAAAGTCTTGTCTGTTTGTTCTGTGTTTGCATGAGAGAGAGTAATGGGTCTCTGATTCATGGCTGAGGCTCCAAGTGCTGCTGCAACGTCCTTATAAATGAAGCATGGCGCTGGGCGATGTCCCAGGTCCTCTGCTGACTTCCTGATTTAAATCGCCAAGGTCACCTGGAAGACGGAGGCACACTTTCCCCTCATGCTTTCTCTGGGCTCGGAGGCTGCCTTGGTCAGAAGAAACTAGGAAACCTGTAGGAGATTATGTTAAATGCAGCTTCAGCGTCTGAGCTGGCACATGCATATGATGTATACGATGATTACCCTTTTCCCTCATATTCTTCCAGAATGGCTGGGAAGCATGTTTCAAAACACTGAAGTTGGATGATTCTGAGGTTTCAAGCAGAAAGTGTCTCAAAATACTGAAAGTATTGGTCTTGTCTCATCAGAAGCAAGCAGAGGCATTAAGTTATAGGTATGTTCCTCACCTTTGTGAATCCCACCGTCTCTGGAGCCATATACAACAGTACAGCGCCTATGCTGCAGCTGGGCCCTCTCTTCAGCTTATCATTATGCCAGCAGCAAACAGGACCATCTTGACTTCTCACCTCTCTCTCTACTCCCTCTGAATTTTTAAATCATCAGCCACACCTCGGTGCCTACCTTCCCTCTCTCTGCTTTCTTTTTGAAGGAAGCTTCTTATTAGGGCCATGCTAATCAAAGGCACTTGTGGTAAAGCTGGGAGGGAGAGGGAGATGAAGACAAAAGACAGGAACTGTGATCAAATAAAACAGTTCTGGGAATGTTCCTTAATTAAGTAAATTTCAGGATTACGCAAGCTGCTGTTCCAGTGTTCTTAGGAAAGGAGATGTCTTTATGAATCACCAGTAATTTTCATTATCAGCCGCTGCCAGTTATGTCAAAAAGCAATCTTCCTGACAACAAAGAGTTAACAGATGGGTGTTTCCAGTTCTTTTCACATAGATCCCCATGACAGGGTTACACATTTGGGATTTAGTGAAGTGTGGCTAGGCTGGGAGCTCAGGCAGCATCTGCTTTGGGCCAGTTGCATTCTGATCACTCAAACTTGCCTCCCACTGAAAGAAGTTTTTTTTCTCTGCTGCTTGCTTTGTGACCAACACAAAATTAGTTTACATCATTAAAACACCATTGCTCAACCGAGATGTGAGTATATTTCCTATGATGACGGAAAACACTTCTATAATGTGCAAATAATTTTATTTCGATTTGCTAGATACTGTGCTAGGTACTTTCTAATTAAATTTATGCTAAATCTTAATTGCATTTTGAAGAAGAACACTTTATTGAAAGGGACCAGTGGGACTGAGTTGATACCAGATGACAGAGTTACTGGGAGGTAAGCCAGAAGGACTAGTTAGCACCCATGCAACCAGCAGAGCTGGGATTTCATTAGGGTCTTAGATCTGGTTTGACAACTGTCCTACCCTTTAACAATGTTTGTAAGATGTTGAGAACACTTCTCTAACAAACACTTCTCTTTAACAACATTGTATTTAGAAAAAAATTAGTAAGGTTATGCTTGTGAAGGCTCTGGATGTTCTGCATACATGTTATCCCCCACCAAGAAAGACAGGGGGTTTTAATTAATGAATGGAAAGCCCTCTCCTGGAAAGCCCTCTTGTTTCTCTTACAAATGGTGTGGTAGGTGTCCCAGGCTCTGACATGGCTCTTCTGCTGGTCCCTGTCTTATTGTAAAGGCCTCCAGACATCTCATCTCAAGATCTAATGTCTAAAGGAAAGGCTGACTTTATTAACTCTGGATGTTGCAAGGGCTTTAAACTTTGCTTCCACCAAAGCATAGTCATGAAGACTACTTGAGAAGGGAGAATACTATATTTGGTGAAAGCAAAATATATGCATTGGATTGCTGCATTAAAAATGGAGAAACTATATAAAAATGTTATTCCTAGATGTAAGAACAAGACCTATTTTCATGTAAGCAGCTCGACAATATATCTTTAAATCTAGCATCACATGGCATTTCTCTTCAGGCATCAATTAGTATAGCTCAGTGAAGTACACCGTCTGAAGGAGTTATGCTGCCAGTCAAGGATCTGGACCATGGTTTTCTTTTAAAAAGAAAAGCAACATGTTTTGTGAAACTGAATACAATTCAATGCTACAAAGATGATTAGGAGCCTAGAAAATCTACCTTACGAGGAAAGGCTGAGGGACCTGGGTCTTTTTAGTCTGGAGAAGAGAAGACTGAGGGGGGATCTGATCAACACCTATAAATACTTAAAGTGTAGGTGTCAAGAGGTTGGGGCCAGTCTTTGTTTCAGTGGTGCCCAGAGACAGGACAAGAGGAAATGATCACAAACTTGGACATAAAAAGTTCCATCTAAACTTGAGGAGGAACTTCTCTACTGTGAGGGTGACAGAGACCTGGAATAGGCTGCCCAGAGAGGTGGTGGACTCTCTGTCTCTGGAGACTTTAAAAACCTGCCTGGACATATTCCTGTGCAACCAGCTCTAGGTGAAGCTGCTTTGGCAGGAAGGCTGTATTAGATGATCTCCAGAGGTCCCTTCCAACCCCATAACATTCTGTGATTCTGTGATTTATTATGTATAAATTTAAAATATGTATAGATATGTAGTACAGTTGGAGGTTACTTGTACTCTCTGTAATTATCACATATACCAATCTACTCATTGCATCACTTTTCCTTGCTGCATTTTCAGTAATTCATTACGGTTGCAGAAATCCTTGTATAGAACATGTTTTGTTGGTGCCTTGGCTCTCCGAGTCCTTAGCAGTAATGGTGTTTAGGGTGTAGAGGCTGTATTGAAATTAATAATCTGCATTGGACTGTTTCCTGTAGCTTCTGGCAGGTCGCTTGCCATCTGGCTGTCTGATAACAGCTACTCCGAGGAGGGAAGTTTGTCTCCTCTCCTTTCCCTGTTCTTAGGCAAAACCATGACCATCTTGGATGACTTCTGTACTTGGAAGCAAAGATGGTAGGAAATTTGCATGTGGGATGAAAGAGTATTAAAAACCCCAGGTTTAATATCTGTGGCCTAAAGTTTTAAAGGCAGGTTCTCTATCAAGTCTCTGCTCATCCCTCTTAAACAGTGTCAACAACTTTCCTTTTTTCATTTCACGAGACGCCATTCTTCCACCACAGTGACCGTCCTTTATTTCAAATAGTTTTGTGTTGGATGGAAAACCAGAAACCCTCTTCTACACCAGGGTTATAAATTCTGTCTTGTCTAATTTCCATTAAGCAAACAGAAGTCTTTTTGTCATTTTAATTAATTACATTGGATGAAATCCATAGGCGAAATACAGAGGATTCTGACAGAGCCACTAGTTAATGTCTTAAAAGAACCCCGCTTATTCTGACCACTTGTCCTTGAAGGATCAGTCCTGCAATCTCAAAACCAGAGCTTTTAGGATGAAGCATCATGGGAGCTCCCAGCTTACAATATAAATTACATAGAAAAAATAGCTACAATTTTTGAAAAATAATAGCTTTTATAGCTTTTTCAAGACAATTCTCACCAGGCAACAGTCAGTACATGTATTCTGTGCATGGAGATGCTACCTTAATTTAGATTGCAAGTTATTTTTGCTTGGTCTGGGGCAGTTGTCACAGTACTTAGCACAGATGTGGCACCAATTTGAAAGTATGGATGCGTGTATGTAAACTACATAATAGTGTTCCCAAAGCAGTATTTGTCCTGTCATCATTCTCTGAGCAAACAAGTCAAAATTTTTATATTCAGGTCCGATTCCCCAACAAATGTGGTGGGATGTATATAGGAGACCTGCTTAAAGCCTGGTCCTTGGGACTGTGCATGTTCAAGAAGACATGCACAAGGGAATCCTAATCCAACGGCTGGATCAGGAATCAGCCTTCAAAAAAAGATCTAGTTTATGGCTTTCCTGTAGAACCTGGAATTTTGTTACTGGTTCTCTAAAGAACCAGTAACTGGAGGCCTAGTTAAAATTAAAATCTCTCCCATGCTTTCCATCTGTATTAATTTATGGTTGCTGGATGGTGATATATGGGAATGTCGTCTACTTGTTCATTGTAAAAATGCTGACGTGTTCCATGCACCTGTATGTCCTCCTTGCTTCCCTAAGGACAATAGTTTCTTTGGCTGAAACATCCTGTTCAGTGTTAATAATAAAAGGCTGTAAACCAGTTTGCCCTTAAATTGTTTGCCTTTGTGACCCTTAAGCTTTCTGCCAGCTTCTGACTGCGCATGCAAGTAAGAGCTTTGTACTATTTGTCCTTGGTGGTGCATTCACAAAATACGGTGTTGGCTGTACTGCAGTCTGGTAGATCCCAGTCTGCTTTTCCTTCTTTTCTCCCCCTCTTCCCCCCTACAACCCCCTCCCAAAACTACACCCTCCCCCACTGAAATGACATCATTACTTTCACTCATAGTCCTAACGAAAAATTAAAATGTAAAGAAAAATAATTTATGAATTTTCAATTATGAGACTGTTTCTTCAAATATCAACTATGGTAGCACTTAGAAATCTCAGGAAAACAAGCAAACACCTAATTGCCTATAACCGAACAAAAAGCCACGTTAGTGTGCCATCACAGAGGGGAAAGAAAGGCCATGTGTTATGTTATGTCCCAGCAGCTGCCTCTTGTGCCAAAGAATCAGTCATTGCTGTTAAGCCACCACAACCGGAAAAGGCTGCTTCTGGCCAGTGGTGTGTCACTTATGGTTCTGCAGACTTTTAAATCCCTAATCTGCTCGTTAAGTGATGGCTGTAATTAGAAACACTAGAATTCAACATTGGTTGCAGGCACAGTGCCATCCTAACGGATTGGGAGATCGTGCCTGTCCTCTGAGACAGACCATTTTCATACCTGTCGCTGTGGGGAATACACTGTTATCATCTGTTATCATATATCATATATATATGATATATATATGATTCTATGATCTCCAACTCCAAGACATGTTAGCTTTTAAAATAACATAAAGGCTGTGAGTGCAGGAATGACCAGGTAGTGATTTGTCTGATTTTCTGGGAAAGTAAAAGAGAATTAAACACCCTGTTCTACCATGACCTCAGAAAATGTTGGTAAGGACCACAGATTTGTACTGGTAGGTCCAAAGCTCTTGCTTTGGTGGGGGTTTTTTCAAGCAAAGTTCTTTTCCCAGCTAGCTAGAGCTAATGGGAACAAAACTGATTTAAGAGTTGGGTTATGCATTTGTAATTTCTGCACAAGCAGAAGAGTATTGTTATTTCTAAAGTCATTTAACTCCCCTGATCTGTTTTAGCCACAATAATGCTAGGACTAACTTCATTAAAAAAACCCAAAACAACAACAACAAAAAAAGAAGAACAATGTAGGAAAACCTTTATGTCCTGTGAAAGGAAAGCTTTTCCTGTTGTATATCCATGCTAGCAGGAAGGCAAAAGGTTAATGAGAAATCCTCCTTTAAAAAGGGTTGTTTTTCAGATGTGCACAGGGACAAGCCAAAGATGAGTTGTGTTGTTTCTTGATCAAGAGTGGTGAATTAATCTTAAAAATTCATCATTTATTCCAAAGAACAGAGAAATTTATTATAGCTGTGTCCTCACTCTATATTATGCTGCAGCCTCATAGTGTCTGAAAAAAACCCCTCTTTTCTACATAGATTGTTTTTTATTTCATCAATGTCTTGAGTTCATTAAACATGAGAATGTTTCTGTTTAACATTTGGGACAGGTCTCTTTCACTGGTATGATTTGTTTCCACAGACATTGGTAAGTGCTACAACTGGCCTGCCGTAGATTTTTTTAGATCTTTTGCCATGGTTTTGACAGGGCTGAGGAATGTTTCCATGAAAATGAGATCTCTGAACTGAAGGTAGAATTTAGCCATCAGAATTTGTGTTGAAATTGTGTCTTTCACATGAGTAATAATACTTTGCATTTCTGTTCCAGTTTCTGTTTAAGGACCTCAGAACTTTATGTAAATTAATTCAGCAGCATAGAAATGCAGAGGAGGAGGTAACTATTTTATATTTATGCTTTGCTGTTTCTTGCTGTTAGTTTGTTTTCACAGATGAGCAGACAGCATGAAGAGAACTGGTTGATTTGCCTGAGATCACAAAAGTGCAAGAACTGGCCAAACTGACAGAAACTAAGCTTCCCAACTCTTGAATCTACAGAGAATACAATAACATGGAAATCAGGGCAGTCTGTACTCATCAGAATTTTTGTGGGACTTCTGCAAGTGCAGCATATGGTGAGTGTCCAATGGGTGGCACGCTGCTCTAGGGGTGACCTGGAATACCTGGGAGGGAATAATGAGAAGAAGCTGCAGCAGAAAGCGAATGATGGGAATGGCATTTAAGGGCAGATTGGAGAACTGCCAGTGGTTTTAACAGCTGGTTGTGCTGAGCCAAGCCTGCTTCCAGCTCAGCCCTGGAAGCATTGGTAATTCCAGCATATGGACCCAAGTGCTCCCTCCTGAGATCTGCTGGGGGGCTGGATCTTTGCTGCCTAGACCTCCTCTGTTCTGCAGGGGTGGCAAGTACCTGTGTCTGGAGCACCTCTCTCCTTGCCTTGGAGCCTTGAAGAGGCTACGGCTTGCCAGAAAGGATATGAGGTACAGGGGCTGCTTAAGGAATGCTGCAATCGTTAGGGGCTATAAGGACTTTATTATACACCTTCTTGCAGTGGGATTCACTTTAACATTCTTTGAAAACTGAGCAGGTCACTGTTTCCAGCTTTTATTTGTTTTGTATTTGGCTGGTAGCTTCTGTTTGCAGTTCTAATGCGACCAAATATCTCAGAATTAAATGGGAAATGCTCATATTTAATGTCTGTAGTGTGACCTGCTTATACTTAAGGAAATTGTCCCATTAAGCACAAGTAACTGCAAGTTTCTGCTTAATGAGAATGTTCAATTTAAATACAAGTAAACAGGAGCAAAGTGGTCTTATTTTAGAGCTAGTGAGCACACATATCAATTTAATCAGGAATCAGTTCATGTACAGAAGCAACCGTAGGTTGTCAACTCCTTGTAATGCAGTCAAAGACAATCTGCATCGCCAAAATACCACACACTTTGAAAACATGCACACAAGTGTAAGTAGGACGAGCACTGAAAGGTTTATGGAAGATAGAGCAGCACTGGGGTAAATTGTAAAGGAGCACATCTGGAGCAAGAAACTACTTTTTCTGCACCACTTCAAGAATCTGAATTACTGCACAGTCTTGAGAGGAGACAAAAAGGCTGCATGATGGCTTCCGGTTGGAATAAACTAAATGCAACAAGAGTATGTAATGTACATTCAGTGTCCCATATAGCTGTTCTTCCAAGGACAGCAAATTCCATTGTAAAGTCATAAAATTCACTTTTTGGCTCCATCCTTTTAGCACAGTAAATGAGAACTGTACAGGCTGCCTTGTATTACCCTGCTCATACTCATACCCTACAATAGCATTGTTATCTGGCCAAACAGTGTGCTGAAATGACCGTATAAATATATTTCTTTAAAAATATATATATGTGCAAGGCAGTGCTGTTCTTATGTGTTGTATGTTAGCATATCAGGATACTCAGCAGAGGAAGTTGAAGAATAAATTTTTATTGAGATTAAATATGGTATTTTGATGCTCACATTAAGGACTGGATCATCTTATTACCATACCTAACACAAAGGGTTTATAACATGCTGGTATATAAATGTTTAGGGTGCCAATATAATTCCTGATGTTTGGTAGTAATTTGTATTTTGTTCCAGCTTCAGAACTCTTCAGTCATTCCTGGCAGTCAACAGCAAGTTCCTATTCCTATAATGGTTAAAAACATATTTAACTTTGAACTCTGTGGGAACAAGAAGTGGCCCCTTGGGTGGTTTTGTGAAATAAGGGTTGTTTACTTCACTTACCTGATCTGAGTTGCTTTGAATCAAATGACTCAGGTATTTGCAGCACGGTTTACTTACAGTTTTACATTTTTACTTATTTGCAAGTCTCTAACAATAGGAATGATATATGTTTAGGGAAGAGGGAAAGGTACTAGTGGTTTCACACGAGCAGTGTTCAGATGATGCACACAGGCCAAACAAAACATGCAGCCACTCCAATATATACAGTGTGTATTCAGCTCTTGTGAATTCTAATAGTTACTAGAGCAAACAAAGTAGATGCTCATTTTATATCAGCCCAAAGAAAAATTTTCACTTTGTAGCACTGAGGCCCGAAGTTCTGAAAAGAAACTGGGAATGTTGTCTTAGATTTCCCCAAAAGAAGTTAACATCTCTTCATTTTTGGCTCTTGTCATTTCTCTGGTTTTCTCTTGTTCATTTATGGTCTGTCTTCCAAATGTCCTTTCTTCAGTAATTTTCATTGTCCGCTTTTATAGCACTTGGCAAAAACCAAGGTGATTGATAAAGTTCAGCTTCTTCATTAGAGAGAACAATCACCAGTGGCTTTACTCTTGTACTTTGATGGGATGGCTTATCTTTTCCTTTCATTTAAAAACAAATGAGATCTGCAATGTGTTTGATGGGAAAGGGAAGGTGGCATAAGCATTTATAAAGTTGCAACCACAACATTGAGAAAGAAAGCATGTTTCAAGCTTTCCAGGACTTCTGAGTTTCAGAATTAAAAAAAAAACAACTCACAACAACAAACCAAACAAAAACCAACTACACAACAAAAACCAGAATGGAGATATTATTGGACACTTTGTGACATCTTTCCTTTCAGCTGTTTTTCCTTTACCCTTTCAGCCTACAGACTCAGTTCATCTTCATCCACAAACTGACTCTTCACAAATTCGACTGCCAGTCCTGACTCCTCTGTAACTTTGGACTTGCTTAGCTCATTATTATCCACAGCCATTTTTCCAGTCTCCATTCACATCCCCAGGCACACCCCTAGCTCTACTGCTCCAAACTCTACATTTATTATCAAACCTTTCAACACCTCTCACATCTGAACTCTCTCTGCATGCTCCCAGGCTCCTTGCTGCCTCCCTCCTTTACTCAGAGTTCAGGTTGGAGAAGTAGCTGGTGAAATTAGATGTAATTCCTTCATGAACCCAGCGACAGATACAGAAACTTGCTCTCCTATCTGAGACTACATGTGCTGTGCACGCAGCTGCTGCTGTATCTAGAAGGACAGGAGATCGGATGGCAAGAAAACTACTCTTGGATATGGAAAATGTGTTCAGAGCCTGTGTGGCTGAAGAAAGTCTTCTCTGCAGAATTGCAGACTGGGACTGCAGTATTGGCTGAGAATCAGATGCACTGCAGATTTCAGGGACTAGCATAAGATTGCTGTGTGCTTTTGGATAGGTGGTGTGCTTCTCTCTCTCCAGGGATTTTAATTTCAGTGGTGGATGCACAATTCAAATGGATGAAATGGAGAAGGTGAGCTAAAGAGGAAGAGATACAGGCTGCAGCTGTACTAACTTTCCCTCTAGGGGAATGGGAAAGGATGAGAATATCAGCTGTCACAAGAAGTTCTCCCTTTCTTGCTGCTGTACAGGACTCTCCAGCACAACAGCAGAGACAATCTACAATAGCTTATTTCACAGCCTGTTGTCATTCACTTGGAATGACCAAATCCAGGGCCAAATCCAAAAACTGCAGGAGATTTCATAGGACAAGCACTTTACCTGTTAGACACATAGTTGCAGGATTCTCCAAATTAGGCTTTAAAAAAAGAGCAAAGGGGACGTTCTCTAGAGTCTGCAATTTCATTTGTAACGAAGAAAGGAGAGGTTTTGGATTTTTTTTTCTAATAAAATAGAAATATGGCAAACATGGTTTCCTTCATTATTTGTTACCACTGTTTCCTCACATCTGCAGACCCATCTGAAGAAACAAACAGCTGTGAAGAGCCCTATGGCTCACTACTGTTTTTCATTCCCTCCACTCTCCCCCATTACACCAATG
>VZTM01001451.1:50132-65731 GCA_013400555.1 Jacana jacana
GCTGGGATTTGCTGTAATGCAGGACAATGAAATTACCTACACTCAGAAACAACTTTTTTTCTGAGGAGATTTTTCTGATTTTTCAACCTGAATCATTCAACAGATTGAGTTTGCATAGGAATGGGCCGCTGGGTTGGAATTCTTACACTTACTTTTACTACTACAGCCGACATTCAATGGCCTACTGTGTCCAGATAGCAGTACTACATGCAGTATATCCCTTGATATCACTGGCTTAATATTTAAGAAGACCAGAAGAAGGCACAAGCAGTGCCATACCATTAGGTGTCTACTTGTAGTTCTTTTATTATCAAGTAGAGCAAAATAAGTACCAAGTAATGAGGGTGGTGGGTGAATGATGAACTATTATTTCACTAAAATCCTTCAGTAATAGGGGGCATATGTTGCAACAAGAAAGAAGTAGATTTAAAGCTTTGATTGAAGAAAGCACTTCCTTTAATGGCATGTAGTGAGCTTCTGCAATTTGTATCAACAAGGGGTGATGGAGGCCAGATTAAAATGGGACAGGACAAACTCATGGATGCCAGGTCCATCAATAACTACTACAAGGAACTGGCAGAGATGTATCCTCTAACATCCTAACTTTAACATGGTTGTGGGTGTTGAGCAGTAGGAGGGACCACAAAAAGTGGTCAGACTCATGGGCTCTCCCAAAACAGTATTTTTTGTTGTCACTTGGAGCTAGAAACCTGAGTGAGAGGGACCATTGGCCTAAAGGGCATTTCTTATACCTGCAATATAAGTAGGCCTGGGGTTGCTAAATATATATCTCATATATTTTGATTTGCTTTAGTTTTGAGTAGTACACTACCCAATAGTATGTGAAAAGAATATTATAACAATAAACATAATATAAACCATTGTTAGAGGTCTTGGGAAACAAACTGCACCCAGGCACGAAGTGTTAATTGCTTCAAATACATACTGAAGGAGAGGTTACTCTTTCAGGATCCAAAACTTTTTGTGTCAAGTAGAATTTGTGCCTAAGAAAGACAACTAGCATTCTTGCTTTGGTTTCCTTAGTACTTGGTGGATGTGGAAATGAGCAGTTTTGAGAGGACTTTCAGGGATCTCTGGAGATTGAAGTCCAGAGGAACGCAGCTGCTGTAGAGGTACAGTTGTACCATATAGTCCTTTTCATCTCTCATGAAGAGGCCTGCAGTTAGGCTGGGTGCAACTTGGAGTTTTGGCATTTTTAAAGTGACTAACATACTCTTTATTGAAATTGTTAAGCTCTCATGATGTAGCTGTGATTAACTTTGAGCCTCTCTGGTCTATGCTCTTCTGAAGTGGCCCAATCCACTATAAATACATAGTAGGTCCTTTGAGAAAGGAGTTAGGAAATCCTTTTCTAAGGACATGAGACAAAGTACGATATTTGGAGGGACAAAGCACCCCCATTTAAAGATATAAGATGAGACAGCTTGTATTATTTTTGAAATTTTGGGTCAAATTCCTTTCTGTCTCATTGTGTTTCCTGCATATTGATTTTCCTGAAGTTAAATAAGGCATAAAACCAGCCCTCTGTCACCAAAAGCAGTACAGCTGTGTCCAAGACCATGAGTCATGTGTATGACTTCTCTTTTAACTTCCCACTGGCTTTTTAAAAATATATTTTAAATCAGTTCTTTTCTTTTTTTTTTTTTTTTTTCAACACCAAAGAGAAACAGCAATACAGTTTGCCAAGAACTGGAGTTTTGTGCAAAACATTCAGTTTTTATATGCTAAGAAGGTTGTGTTGTGAAGTTGTTTTAAACTCTGACATTGACCCAGCGTTAGAGAAAACAGGAGAAGTAATGTTTACGTACATCTAAAATGCAGATTGGAGGTAATAAAATTGTCTCATTTAAGCAATAGTGAAACACAGCTTTTTTTTGATAACCCAGCAGTCTACACCATGTCTGACCAAGTTAGGTGTCAGAGTGGTTAAAATATTGGTTGCTAGAACACCTTGTAGAAGCTAATTAATGTTAGCAACAGTGGGAAAAATTGAGAAGTTTAGGCTACACTCCAACTTTTGGGGGAATGTGTTCATATATAGTTAATTTAGCACTGAAGCCTACGAAAGTGGGTATAGTGAAAAAAAAAAATAAACACAGCTATAGGGTAAGACTGAAATTCTTATTCAATTACTTTGTGTGATCTCATCTGGATTAGTAAAACAACCAGTGATGATTAAGACCAATTTTTTCTTGTCCCCTTTCTGTAGTATTTAAACAGAGGTGTAACAACCTGGTCCCTGTGTATTTGCCTGTAAACTTTGCTTTGTTTTTCTCCAACTTTTATGCCAGGGGTCTAACCTGACCTGTATGTACCTCCAAAGGGAACTCTTCGTGCTCTTCTGAAGTAATGTCATCTCTTTCCTCTTCTGGGTCCCTGGGATCACTTACAGGGACTCTTTTGGGCAAGACAGTGGCCACAGCCTTTGTTTGATGCCCAAAACTTCTCCAGTGGTACAAAGAAGCCACGGTCCTCTTGACCATTCAGTTAGTCTCCTGTTTTTATAAAAATAACATGGAAATACAGAGTGGCAGAAGCTTGTTTTTAAAGTTACCTTGTTCCTTGTCTGACATTGTTGCTACACTTGAACATGTTCAGCTCCCTGCCATTTGACACTAGTGACTCTGTGATTTGCCACAAAGATCAGATGGTGGCAGAGGGAAGAGAGAGCACAATGATCTGAAAACAGAGTTATCTAAGTGTGTGTCTGTGTGTAGCTGTGCTGTGATTCCCAGATGGAGCAGTCTGGCACATGTGTGTCTCTCTGTTTGTTATCACAGTATCTCCCAGAGCCTACAGAGCTGAGCCAGGCCACTGCATTATAAGCACAAAGAAAACAAGGTGTGGATAAACCATGTGATTCCTCCCAAGTCATCTGGCAATCTGTGCCACATCCGGGGAATTTTATGCATTAACTTTATGGGTTACAGTCAGGCCTATTTACCACAGAGCTCATGAACTGAGGAATTCAACTGACATCTCTTTCCATCTAAACCCCTCTTTCGGACTTGAAAAAAAACACTCTAAAAAGCCATTGCAGTGCTTTGACTGGCTTATGAGGTGCTGTGCCAGCAACCAAGGGAAGGGATGCCATCCAGAGGGACATTGACTGGATTGAGAGGTGGGCCCATGCAAATCAAGTTCAACCAAGTTCAACCAGTTGAACCAAACCAAGTGCAGGGTTCTGCCCCTGGGACAATGCAATCCCAGTCGCAAATACAGGTCGCCCTGAGGAGAAGGACTTGGGAGTGTTGGTGGGTGAGAAACTGGATACAAGCTGGCAGTGCATACTGGCAGCCCAGAAAGCCAACCACATCCTGGGTTGCATCAAAAGAAGCATGGCCAGCAAGTCGCGGGAGGTAATTCTACCCCTCTGCTCTTGTGAGACCCCACCTGGAGTACTGTGTCCAGCTCTGGAGTCTTCAATGCAGAAAGGACATGGACCTGTTGGAATGGGTCCAGCGGAGGACCACGAAAATGATCAGAGGGCTGGAGCACAACTCCTATGAAGATTGGCTGAGAGAGTTGGGGTTGTTCACCCTGGAGAAGAGGCTCTGGGAGACCTTACAGCAGCCTTCCAGTATCTGAAGGAAGCCTACAGGAGAGATAGAAAGGGAGTCTTTACCAGGGAGTTCAGTGATAGGACAAGGGGTAATGGTTTTAAATTGCAAGTATGGAAATTTAGATTAGATACTAGAAAGAAATTCTTTCCTGTGAGGGTGGTGAGGCACTGGAACAGGTTGCTCAGAGAAGTTGTAGATGCCCCATCCCTGGAGGTGTTCAAGAGCAGGCTGGACGGGGCTTTAAGCAACCTGCTCTAGTGGGAGCTGTCTATTTTTACTACTAGCTGTAGTAAAAATAATGGCAGAGACATGGCAACACAAGAAAGGCTGAGACATTACTTGATAGTTCTTGTATATATTATGAACCTCTTGGGTTTTTTTCAAATCTTTTCATTTTTATCTTTGAAGTCTGGTAAGAAACTCAACCCAAATGTGGTGCGAGGTTTTAATGATGGACTTTTCTAAGGCAAAAATCATTGAATCAGCTTCAAACCAGCATCACAGTTTAGACAATTATTAATTCACTTAAGAGGACAGATAATAGGTTTTAAGTCAAATTGTAACAGTGTGCCCAGAAATACATATATACAAATATAATTGCTTTTTATCTCTGTATGAACATATACCTATTCACACATGTGTACATACCTGTGTGGATTATGAAGAGACATATATTAGTGCATAGGTGGGAAGGATGTATAGGTTAGCTTCTTCTCATTTCTTGGCATAACCCTGCATACACAAGTCAGTGCAGGATCAGGTCCTGGTTTGCTTTTTAAAAAGTGGTCTGCTGCTTAGCAACCATTTTCTGCCCGGAGGAAAGCAGAAAACTTGCAAATCATAAACAAATACACAGGTCCATGCAGAGTCCAAGTTAAATAATGTGATGTCGTTTACCCTAACTCTGCCTGCTCCTCCTTTTTTTTCATGGTAAAAGTTTCTGTGTAAAATAAGTGGGAGTATAGGACAAAGAGCTTTAAAGGAAGGATTCAAAAATTAAATAAATAGGAAGTAAATATGATGCAGAAGAAGTTTTCAGCCACTGCGGAAGTTAAAAAAAAGACCTTCAGAGGAGATAAAAATAAATTAATTTGGACTTTTAAAGGCAAAACTAAAAGTGGATTTATGATTTTCCTTTTTTACCTCTATAAGTAATAATTACAAATATATATCGTTTCTTCCATAAAACTTAATGTGAAATGGAGAGTACAAGGAGTTACTTTTGATATCTTTATTTACAGATATTTTTATTCATTTCAACCGGATGTGCTTGTGCACTGAAATTTCACTAATGCCCAAGGCTGTCCGGGTGACCTTCAAAAAGAGAGCCACAGCCTCTACAGAGGCAACAGAGCCAGTGGCCCTTCGTTTGCTCACTGACATGGCACGTGCTCCTGGGCACATTGCTAAGAGTCCAGTTGTCAGAGACCTTTGTATTCCTAGAAAAACAGCTGGCACCCAGACATAGCATTTTCAAAAGAAAAATCTAATGAAAGGAAAATTAGGTGCCTAAATCTCAGTGCAACTAGATGTTTAATCTATTAAGGTACTTTTGAAAATCTCATTTAGCATCTAAATATCTTTGGAAAAATCTGGTCCTCTGAGGTTGAACAAAATCCCCCTGAAATCTATGGGAGTCACTCCACTAACTTCAGGAGGTTTTGAATTAGGCTATTATATTGTACCAGTTGTATGGTTATATTGCACCGATTTTGTATCTCTGAACAGCAAATCCTAGAGCTGCTGTGTGGAAGGATGCCCACTCTCAAGCATCAGCTTAGACCGGAGAGCTCAGCAGTGTACCTAATCAGGCAATTTCTTACTCTACATTGGTTTATATAATCTAGAAATAATAATCCTTGAGCACAAGTAACTACAAGTGGCTGAGCCTCTTGGTCTGTGATCTGGGGACAATGGTATGGAGAGCCTGAAGGGGAACAGGTCCTTTCTGAGAGTGACACCTGCACAGCCCAGTCTGGCACAGACTGTCTCCTGGTGACACAAATAGCTATTTGACCACTTCCATTCACCTTCCCATTCCCTTATTAACCCCCAGGTGCAGAAAATCCCTGGTTCAGATCTGCTCACCTGTGAATATGTACTAACCATGACATGGTTTCTGCTTCCTTTTCTGTGTCTGCTTTGTAATGTGGAAATTTACAGGAGGAAAAAAAAAAAACAACTCTGTACAAATACCTCCTTCACATTTCTCTTCCCAGTCTGGCTGTAGAATAAATCCCTAAGGACTACATTTTTTAACTGTAATGTATCTAATCATGGCCCAGTATTTGTCTAAAGAAGCATAAATTCTCCCCAAATGATGAACAAGACAGGCAAGACCCACTGTCTTCTCCTGATCTTTGGGGCAAAAAGAATGACCCCTATGCCTTTGCCAACAAAACCAGCTGGTGTTTAGTGCATGGAAAATGCAGAGGCCTGGTTATATTTTAAAAAGCACCCGAAGCTTTTCCTTTATTTTCCTTCAAGGTTAAATAATTCGCAACACCTGGTATTAAGGATTTAATGTCAAAGAAAAAGAACTTTGGATGAACTTTGAAGATCCAGTCAATAGGAAACAGGTGAGTTTGCTATACGATTCCAGTAACAAAACAAAAAAACCCAAAACAACAAACAAAGAGAAATTGTGATATATTTTTTTCCCCTAAAAAACGCGAGTGCCAATTTTCCTTATGGTTTGATCACAGGCAACCCACAAACTGAGCATGATGCTGCAAGGTGTTCCAAACCTCTTGGTTCCCATGGCAGAGGGAGCTCAGAAGGGTTGCCCTTGCAGCGATCAGTGAGTTGAAAGATGAGATTGGAGAGACTAGAAAATGTATTCCACGTTCTTTGGTTCTGTCCATTCCCTGGTAGGTTCATTTGTCTGACTACCTCTGCACAGTCTTGCTCACGCAAACTAAAGGCAACCAGGTAGGCTCCTGCAGCTACAGCAAAGAAAGGGAAGCAGGAATACTACCTGGCAAATGGAAGGGAACAACATTGGAAATTTTTGAGGAGAAGCTTTTGAAAATTGCTGAAACCTTGGAATCTTTAGGAACATGGTTTCAAGTTTCCTGTGAAACAGGAAAGAATGGAAAACATTTGACATTTTTAATATGGTGATGATGCTTTTTAACTTACAATAAGAATAAAGTGTTGCACTCGTATATTTAAGACGTTTCTGGCCTTGCAAGCATCACAGTTTGGCCCTGGAGGCTGCTTTTGTATAAACCAGTGTTGACATACTCACTAATCTTTGGAGGGCTTCAACAAGGAAGTAATATGTAAGCTGGAGACATGTCTACAGAAAGCATTCTGTGTACATAATGCCATCATAAACAAAGTTAAGCCTTACAAAAATACAATTATATTTTTCAGTTATCTTCCTATTTTGCAGTCTCAATATCAAATGTTGTTAAAACTTTAAGGAATGTAGCAATTGGTGCTGTTATTTTTAACTATGTGAAGCTGGTATTGTCACTCAGTATTGGGTGGGCTGTGATTAGAGACAGATCAGTGCTATGAATTCTGTTTAGGAGACATGAAATGCTGCCAAATTTCATGCTTGTGCTCGGCTGATACCACAGCTCTTTGAGATAAAGTAAACCTCTAAAAAGTACCTTTAAAAAAATCACTCCTAGCTATTTCTGGTTAAAACAGAATTAGAGATACCTGTTTCCTGGGAAGTGTCTTTTCAAGGATAAGTTACAGAGTTGTGTAGGGAGGGAGGGCTTCTGGGTTGCTAACAGTGACAAGAGCTTTGATTTTTATAAGGTTTTCCACCACATTATTAATGCTATTGGCACCGCAATATTCATGCTGTCCTTAAGCATGAAAATGGCTGGCAAAAGACTTCTGGATGACTGGAGGAGATTGTCACAGACTGTGGAAAGATGTTGTGGTTAACAGAGAGCCTTTTCTCACAGGCAGAATGAGTTCTTCTTTAAGACAACTGATCCTTGGCACGTGCAAGCAGAGTAAAACTGAGAGCAGCTACGCTCAGAATGAAAAAGGGAAATGGTGTCAGTTGCTTTTGGTTGCATTTTAGCCAGTGGTTATCAAGGGAAATTATTGCAGGGTGAAAGATAACATCAAGTATGGTGCACTCAGCAAATCACAACCAAAGTTGAATATTTATGAAAATTTAATAAGGCCTGTAGATTATAGCCGGTATCTTTCAAGGCTGACTACTAAGGAGTATACAGAGAAGTAATGTGATGGGAAATAAAGTTTACAACCCCAGTTCACGTGAGCTGATTGAGGCCAGATAACAAAATTTAATCTCTGTCAGCCTTCTTGTGTATTATGCTCTAATTACAATTAATAGCTCTATGTACAAGAAGTCTCTTAGCAAGTAGCTTTTTCTGCATAAGCTTGGAATCAGGAATGTAACTAAGATATAACTGTTAAACTGGAAAAGGTCTGTAAGTCCAAAAGCAATCTGAAAATAAAGAAATGCAGCTCCTTTGCTGAAAACAACATGCTTTTAAAGTCTTGTGCAAATACTTCCTGACAATGAATATAAAAAGTAAAAAATTATGTTAAGCCCTAAAAACACCACACTATAGCAGAATCTTCACCTTCAGGGTGGTGACAGACTGAGAAAGGCCATTCATAAGAGCAGAATTCAGAAAAAGCTGGTCTGCCCCAAGAGAGATGCATTATTCAGTGCAAAAAGTAAACTTCATGGGAGCTAATTAATCTGGCATTAACTTACCCTTTACAGTAGAGGTTTCAATGTTTAACTGTTCAGCTACATGCTGCTTATTTTATCTTAACATCTGACTGAATCAGTGAGTTGCTAGGCTAAAGCCCAAGCACACCAGCTTCAGACTGTGAAACACCAGTCTTACGCTGGCTGGGAGGAAGAACAAAATCTTCCCCGCATCACAGGATCAATATCCTTAATTTAAAAATTATAAAGAGCTAATAAACATTGCCCCATCTTTGCATGAAGGGGGCTGGTATTATCAGTCCCATCTTAAGTGTGCTGATATCCTGGAGAGATGTGAAGTAACTTGACCAGTTCATCTGGATCCTTCTTTAATCAGTAGGTAACATCCGCAGTATAAGAAGGTATTAGCTGGAAATATTAACACTTCAAAATACGAACCCTGTCTCCAGCTGAAAAATACATTCATTAATGAGGGAACAAATACAATCATTCCCTTTGAACTGCAAAACTGGCTTTGGTTATAGCAAACTAAATATTGAAAGTATTTCTTATGAACAAATCTGACGTTCCCTGACCAGGACTGGAAGCACAGCAGTCGATGGGCATAATATAACACGGACAAAATATAATATGTAATATTAACTCTAACACCCTACTCCAACTCTGTCTACCTCTGTACAAATGCTTTCTTATTTCTTTGCAACCCATCCATAACTGAAGACAAACTGCTTTTTGCTGGTGAGTTAATATTTTTTTGGCATTAGCATCTTTCCTCAAATTAGCGAGGACTTATTTTTGTAGCATTTCAAACTGGAAATTTATGTCTTAATGTGGCAATATTGTTTAACATACAACAAGGTGCTAAAATAAGGACAGAAAATGTCAATTATTATGAGCAATGTTTTGTGGAAAGGCATTATTCACTGGTTTGCTTCATTCCAATATTTACAATTTTAAATGTCAGTGCTGTAGGTTCAACCGCCTCTCTCATAATGTAGATAATTTTGTGTTTTCTCAGGATTTGGTCTTACTTCACAGTAGTAACACATGCCGCCACTTTTATAACCAGCTATTATCTCTTTCCCTTCACAAACAATTTTCACTGAGCAAAATATATGGGGAATTTTCAAATAGGGGAATATGATTTCAAATGTTTCATGTTAACTCTTACCTTGTTCCTCTCTATCCATTAACAGCTCATTTGGGGTTTGGGTCTTCAGTCAACTGGCAGCACGCCATTGCTAAGGAGAGATGGCAGATGCCTGAAGCTGCATAGTCAGCAGTATCAGGCTTGCCAGCCTTCTTCCCTTGAAGGGGGAAAAGACATAGTGCAGCTGGAAAGCACCAGTGGGGTCCCTGGCTCCACCAGGCACAACATCCATGGGCATAAAATTCATCACCGGCCTCATGCAAGTGGGAAAACTCAGAGCAATGAGCCTTTGCTTCGGGTTTGGCTGAGACTTGGACTGCTGACGGTTGGGCAGCAGGAAATCTTTCCCGGTCACTGCTGCTCTCCACAACCTCCCAGCAATATAGAGCTGTGAAACCTGGTAGAGAGCTTGAATCACAATTTTGGTACTCACTTTCTCACCTACATCAGTGGATAGCAGACAGACCTGCGAGCAATTACCCTCCCCAGCATGAAACATCTCACACTAATAAGGCTCAGTTTAATGCTGGGGATTCAGTGGGAGACTGCATCTGACTCTTAACGGGCTGGAGAACAGACCCTGAAATACAAAACTTAACATTGCCTTAACTTTGCTTTTTAAAATAGACTGCTGATACTGAGAATTATATAAATAAATACACCAGTATACTGTTCAACATAATGTATAGCTGCCCCTTGGTGAACATATGTGTTTGTATTAGCAAAGTAAAATGTAATTAAGGTTATTTAGTACTGGGAAACTTCATGTTATTTGCATTATTTTGTTACTGCAAATGGACTAAGCAAATCCGTATCAGTGGTTATTCACTGTCTTTAGTAATAGTGTCTCATTTGTCTTTCTTCTAAAATTGTTACTTATATTCCATGCTTAATGTGTAGCCATTTTCATGAAGAACCTCAAAGTTGAAACGAGCATATGATTTTTTTGTTTCTTTGTAGTTCCCAGTTATGGGAACTGTCCCACCAAAGAACAGCTCTACTTAACATCTGATACACTTTTTCACTTGCAAAACCAGATCAATTGGCTAGACAAGAATGTATAAGCTGACTGTAGGCTCAGCAACTTTATTTTCTCTAGTGGTGGCTACTAGTCAATGTTGCTATACTTAAGCGTGATTTTCCAAAAATCTGCATTCTGGACAAGTGTACTGCTCTGTCCTTTGTAAAAGTATTAGAAGCTTTAACAGATTCTGCTTCTGTATTTCATTGGTGATGATTATTTTCATTCTAAGGACCAGCTTTGTTACAAGGTGGATCTAGATACACAGTAATTATGCTATTAGGGATTAAGGCTGCAGAGAGTTTTAGGTAAGGAGGAAACAAATGGGTGCCACGTCACTTCACACTCACCGAGTGATGGTCTGAAGACTGTGATGAATGCTATGTGTAATGTGTCAGAAAGGGTTTCATAGCTGATTACATGTAGCCCAAGATGCCCAGTCACACACAGCCTCAGTGGCACAAACCAATTGAATTTATTCAACTGCTGTACTAGGCTCTGGAAGATCTGAGGGAGAAAGAATAGCAAGCCAGAAGCTTCAGGAAGACTGTTTTCTCCAACATATATATGCAAAGCACAGTCAGACCTCTGGACCTCTACCAAAGGGGCCAAGTTTTTTGCAGGGAACTCTATATCCCCACATGAAGTGCGATTTGCAAAATACAAACACTGTAGCATATGAGTTAAACAAAAAGCCAGCTTATAGTGTGGATGCAGTGTTCCATAGGGTTTGAAATGTATTTTCTAAGCAGAATCCATAATAGCTCACAAAATCCCTAAGCAAGGAGTGTAGTAAGTTTATGACTGCTAAGAAAACAAAAGTAGGAAACCTAGATGGGATCATAAATGCAAGCATAAAATGAAATAGATGAAAATGCTGAGCTAAATATATGTTCTTATACTCATAAATGCAGTAGAGTCTCTATCATGCAAAACATTTTTGTGTCTTGGTTTTAACCTGAGGTTGTAACAGCTACTATGGATTTGCATCTTTTGTCAGAATGATCAATTCATCTGAAATAATTTATATTAGTTTATCTCTGCTGACTTCACTGCTATTATGTCTTTATTGCTCTCCTTCTCTCTAATAAGAGATGCCTGAATTTTCATTCTTGCTTTAAACACTGAAAGAAATGCCATATTATTCTTCTTATTTGTGTAAGGAGAGTCCTACACTTTTAGGGTCAAATCCAATTTCATTAAGTCAAGACGGTGTTCTTAATTTATTTCTGTGGGAACTGGATCAGATTTTCATAGCATAAACCTCATAGTGTATACATTGTGTATACATTGTAAATTTGCAGGAGACTTTATACACTCAGGCAGTTTGAAAGGTGAAGCTAACATAAGCCATATTTAGCAGATAGAGTAAGAGCTTCTTAAATTCCATTAAAATACTTTCATGTGAAAACAGCCTGGCTCCAAATTATATCAAGGACATTTTAAAAAGTTACTGGTACACAATCAGATCTCATATGACACCATGGGAGAAAGGGGGAAGAAGAAAGGATAAAAATAAGTTGTAAATATTTTTTAGGCTGTAATTGTTCAAGACATAAGAAACACTAGCTGTTAACACAATCGGTGGGAAGCATTATCTGTAGTTAAGAAGTGCTATTTTCTGGATGTGCATGTGTGAAAGGATTCTGCCTTTATATCTCTCCAGGAAATACTGAGAGCTTATGAATCTACTAGGCAGCAGTAATTAATTGGAGACACTTTAAACTGAGAAATCCCTAGTGTGAGATAAGGTTTATTGAACTTTTTAAGGCAGACCTTGGTAGCTTTACATCCCTCTTGGGTGATTACAATTATTCATGACACTGCATTTCTGAAACTAAGAGCTTATATGAACATGTGAAAATATCACTAATCTCCTGAGACCAAATCTGTAGTATAAATTGAAAAATAAAGTACTATAGCGTGTGAAGAATGAGCAATGAAGCATTACCAAATATGCAGAAATAATTTCTGATCATTGACTACCATGAAAAGAATTAAATCATTGTAGCTCCACTGAAGCCAGTGAAATGTATGTATGTATGTATGTATGTATGTATGTATGTATGTATGTATATAAGGGTTCTGTTTATTTCTTGGGACATCATTTCTGGAAAGTCTTTTTTTTTTTTTTTCTTACATGACCCATTTTCAACCGCATATCCATTTTTGTAATGACAATGATGAAAAGATAACTACCACAGAGATGAAGAGCTCTTAGATTTTGGAAGCAAGCAGGATGTTATGTGGCATATAACATCATTTAGTTCTCATGGTCAGAGAACAAATGTATCTAGCTATTAATGGCATTATATGTTGAAAAAGCTTGCAACAGACTGAAGAGTCCAGATTCCAGGACATACAAAACCCATGAACATAGTTTGGTTACAGAAGTTTTAGTTGAGAAGAAGCTGTCTCGTACTGATGAAGCAATATAAACTTTCTGGGTCTTTCTATCAGAAAACCAGCACAAAACCTGCTGTATTACTGCAACCTTTTCTTTATTCATTAAATGCAGAGGGCTTTGATGAGCTCATGTTACAAAACAGCCTCTGTATATAGCAAACTCAGAGTAAACTTGAGTCTTCCCTATTTTATACACAAGAGTGTAAAGTGGTCTCCTACAAAGGAGGTCAAGTGGCTTCACCTGAAGATGAAGAGCAGGGAAGTACTTCACCTCGATGTTTGCTTCCCACATAGATCTCTGCAGTGACCTGTGGCAGAGCATATCTTTTTTAGGCAAGCTCTATGGGGTATTTGAATTAAGGTAGCCTATGATTAGCCTTCTCTCTTTGTGATTATAAGTTCATAAGCTTCTAAGTACAGTATTTTTCTTGTTTCTTCCAACACTAACTGGGCTGGAAGACCATGTGACCATTAGTGACAGCAGAGTTTAGGAGAGCCATTTTTATTTGAAAATACGTAATAAATCCCTATCCTGTGAACTTTCTCTAGAGTTTTTTCAAGAATAATGAAGCAAAGCAGAACCAATTCAGAAAGTTGTTTAATAGAAAAACATATCCCAATAGGACATGATGAACTATAACCAGACAAAAGAGTTTGAAATTTAATGTAAACATTTAGCTTAAGATATTTTTTCACTCCAGCTATAATTAATCTGTAATGCAAACACTATCTACGTATTTGGGAAATAGCAGATCTCATCAAGAAGTGTCTATCCAATAGTAAGTAGAGTGTGCTAGTCCTCCTGTATTTGATCTTCTTTATTTCAGCAGTAGTTATCAAGTAAGTATTTTTTTTTCTCTGAAGTAACATTATCCTTTTTTCCATCTACAAAGGTATATATTTTTTAGCAGGTTTGGAAATTTCTGTACCTTATAATTAAAGATTTCTGTCACTTTGACTTGTAAAACAGGAAACTCACAAATCAGCAGCAGTACTTACAACCTGAAATTGCTATACGCAGACATGTGCAAAATACAATGGTTTCATTCCATTCAGTAGTGGAAATGTGAGGTTCAATGGTAAAGAGGCATTGGTTTGAAGGGTGACATTGTATTACTTTCATCTATAAAGTTGTCAGTTCACACTTAGGTTGGCGTGGACTCAAGAATGTACAATTTGTGCTGACCAGGTAGAAACATGATTTCTGTTCTATTCCAGAGGGACAAGTATTTCTGCTCCCAAATGTAAAGTAAAAAAGACAAGGACTGAAGAGGTCTGAAGACTGAATTCTCCCTTTATCTTCATGGCCTCTCAATCAGCTTCTTACATCAAGGTTATGGCTGACAGACATCTCTCTAATACTGCTGAGTTCTACCTGGGCTACGTCTCTCATGGGGTTAGAGAACTGACAACACAAACAGTACCTAACCTGACACCTGTGAAAAAATAAAAGTGAAGTGGAGACCGTGTTTTAAGAAGAAGGAGGAGTCTGTTGCAGGAGGCTATTCAAGAAAACAAAACATAAATCATAACACCTACTTTCATGGTAAGAGAGAAACATTCCCAATCANACAGAAGCATTAAAAGCAAAATATCAAAGCTGAACAGCAGTATAAATACCTGAATTAAAGTGATTTCTAGCTAGTTAGTGTATGAGTAATAAAGGAGAATGTGAGTGTCACTGTATCAGATATGACACACAAACACCATACCTCTTGAATTTTGAACTGTCTCAGATGTCTGGCTAGCCAAAATTTTTCTGTGCAGATTTAAATCTGGTGTAAGCATGTAGAGGTGATGGCAAGCACAACTGCCTGTGAATGTGATGACACTGCATGATCTTCTGTATTTGGGGAAACTTGAAGTCATTAAAATAACAAACAAACCAAAAAACAACCCACAGCCCCCAAAACCTCACATAAAAATGCGGAAAAAAAGGAGCACCATAAAAAAGTTGTAGAAATAGAAAACAAAACATAGTAGCCCTCCTCTGGCTTTATCCAAGACTTATTTCGCCTTTGTTCTGCTCTAACTCTGGCATATCTGGGCCAGCATTTACTAATTACCAGGAAATAAAAGATGTTTGCTGAATAGTGTGGAAGGAAGATTCTCACATTTAAACCTACGTTGATCTAGCGTGCTCCAGGAAGAAAAGCTTACTCAGAAGAACCTTAAGAAAACAACAAAAAAAATTCATTACTAGATAATTGGAGCTCAAGCTGGGTGCATTATATAAAAGCACTTACCAATCCAGCTGCATTTTACCTTTTTACCCATCCCTCAAGTGCAAGACACAGTAATTGTTACCACACCTTAGAAACTTTCCACAGAAAGGTGTGGTCTATTGTCAGAATTGCATCACATCTCGAACTTGCATCCACAGTGAAGAAGTAGTTAGAACCTGCCAGTAACTACAACTGAGAGAAAGAGGGAATGTGGAAGAGGAAAGTAAAAGAGAAAGTGCTGAAAACTTACCATAAATAACCCATTTTCCCCCTTTTTTTTCATAGAAACATTTGGCTTGGAAAAGACCCTTAAGATACTTTTCNACAATGCAAGGAAAATAGTAGGAGTGTCTGCCTGAATAATGAGAGGTTTGGATATACAAACTAGACTATTAGGAGCAATGAAAAGAGATTTCAGAGCAGACTTATTTTCTTTTGCCACCTCCAACATGCAGACAGTGCAAATAATAATGGTAAATGCAAAGTGTACTGCCAGATCTATTCTTCACTTTTAATCTGCTTGATGTTTTTAGTGGAG
>VZTM01001453.1:0-13817 GCA_013400555.1 Jacana jacana
CTCACAGGTGCATCTTCCCTGTGCTTGAGGGAAGTGTCCCCATTTCACTGAAACCATGTTATGAGCCTGCTGTCTCCTCCTGCTCTAAACCTCTCTACTATGTTCTCAGCCATCTTTCCTAAATGTTTGTGCCCTCCCTGTCTCCACTGCAGCTTTGTACAGCTTTATTTTCATTTAAATGTAAAAATGGCATTGAGTGCAAAGGAGGTCTTGAGCCATAAATCTATAGAGACTGGGAATGTGTTTCACAGAAGTATTGCTATTCATTTTGTCCTCTTTATGTCCCTTTAGAAGGTATTAGACTGAATGGATCTTTGATCTGATGTACTATGACATTCTTAGTTTTTTGTGGTTTTCCTTGTCTGTCCAGCCTTCACTGCACTGCTGTGCAGCCTACCTTAACAAGCCCAACTGGGTTGGACTTTTGGTGGGCCTTCATTACTTTAAAAAAAGGATTACCTTAACTAATCCTATTCAGAGAGGATATTTGGTATGACTACTTCCTTAATATTTAAAGGCTCAGAATTTGTATTCTGCCCTGGCTGGGTTTAGCAGTGCTTCAGATTGGTAGTGCAGGTGTTATTCCATGCATTTTGGAATTTCTGGATTACTTGGACTACTCAGACTAGATGATCTCTAGAGGTACCTTCCAACTCTGACAATTCCATGATTCTTACTTTCTAAATACACCAGAAGCAGTGACCAGAGAGTTTGATAGAGTTGACTACAGTTATTCGACTAAGGTTATTCTCTAACACAAGTCTAAATCAAGAAAAATGTGACTGGAGTCAATGAAACCATGCCCAACAGGACATGAACAGACAGGAAACTGACCTACATGTTGTTTCCACCGGTGTAATGTATAATACTTTTTCATCATCCCTAATTTGAATTTTGTCCTGCACTTTGTGCCTTGTGTTTGTTTGTATTAGTTACTCTGCGCTACTGTGAGGGTAATAATAAATCTCTTTCCACTTGTGAAAAGCACAGTGGGAATTTTCTTGGTTACAATCCAAAATTACAAAAGCAGCCAGAGTTTAGTCAAACTTAGGAAGCAAATATTTATGTATGACTGAATCTGTAAATAATAGTAGCAATCAGCCCAGGTTGTTGTCAGTTCAGAAATAAAGATTTTGTAAGTGGAATTGCTTTCAAGTCATAATTATAAAGCAAGGGAAATCAACATCCTTTAGTCTTATTAAACAGCTTGGAAAAAAAGACACTAGGAAAGAAGTGGCTCTTATTCTTACCTCAAGTTTAATCCCCAGGGGTGCAAAGTGTATTCAGTTCACATCAATTTCAGTTTGAGTTGATAGAGGTGCATTCAATATCCCACAGAATCTGCCCCTCACACCTGCTTGGTGTTTCTTTCATCCTGTAAAGTATGGATGGCCAACTTCCATATCCTAAAAGCTATTTTTATTCCCAACCAGGTGCTATGGGGTCAAATAGATACAGATATATTGCTATAGTGCTGCTCCAATTGACCAAAACAAACCCAGATCTGTGCCTTCTCCCTCCTACAAGATGATATAGGAACAGGCCAATTGCTGCCTGACCAGTGTTTCCCAAGCCAGAAAAGTGTCCTTACAGGCTGAGTCCTGGCCCTTAGCCATCTGCTGACTAGTTTGGCAGAAGACTATTCCAAATCTCTTCCCTTTATTCTTCCTACCTCAAGGATCTGAGTGATTAGATTCCAGCCTCCTTTCCAAACCCACCTTTTTCACAATACTGGCATTGTGTCTTCTAGTGACAACCCCTTACTAAAAAATGAGCTTCTTCCTGTGAGTTATTCTGAAACGTTCTGTAATACTATTCTGGTGTAGCCCCACCAAACAACATTACCTTTTGAAACCTTTGCTAAGAATTACTTGTCTCATTATTCTCCTCTTTTTTTTTCATGGCAGTGGTCTGGTTTTTCATGTTTTTCCCTTCATTTCAACTGTGAGAATGTTTTAAAGGCGTCTCCCAAAAATTCTTTCTGAACTTCTCTAGGAAGGAGGCAAAGCAATTTTTATAATAATTGCTACAAGGTATATTATATTTTTAGTTATGCTCACAGTAAATTAAAATAACCATCATAAAAATTAACAGTGTAATTAAATGGAGCAAAAAGACTTTAAAGATAAAGGCTTTAAAACTAAAGGTTAGTTTCTGCTTTTAGTTATGTGAATGAAGAGTTTTATGGCATAACTTAAGTAACAGCACCAATGCTGAACTCAGTGGTATCCACTGAAAAACAAAGGAGATGAAAGGAGGTTGGGGGTCTGAAAGGAGGTGGGGGGTTCTTATAGTGAGAAACTGGTCAAGGAAAGGCAACTGTCAAGTTGTTGATGTTCTTTGCCCTTGTCCATTATGATTTAGTTCTTTTACATTGACCAGTGAAATATATTCATACCCGTAACAAAGTTCTGAATGTTGACAAACTGAGGACTCAAGAATTTCCTGATGGTGGCTGTATTTGTGCAGGAGGCAAACAGCAGACACAGGAAAAGCGTGTTGTGCATGGTGCACTCTAACAGGCAACACCCTGACAGGTGGCTGACCAAGATTTTCCCTTTCCTACTCTAGATATCCCGTACTTTTTTGATCAAGTCATATCCCATGATCTTTTGATCAATAAGCTGCCAGTTCATTACCTGTCCTTGTGACTCTGTAGCTGCTGCTTTTCCTGTATCTGCTAGGAACAGCCAAAATGGAAATAAGGAACAACTTTTAACTGTGCTGGTAATTAGTTATCAGAACTACTTCACTACCTCACATACAGAACTTAAGTCAAATCTGGTTATTTTCCTAACAGATGTGTTCGAACCTAACCACCCACATCACTGGACTTGATGCAGTAAGAGAGTGTGGCTTGTGCCCCAGGTCAGATGAGATGCTCACACCACTCCTCTTTGGATTTAAGGATCCTTGAATAAAACCTGGTGCTGTGGTTTATTTCCAAAGAAACTAAAACAATCAGAGACAGTTCCCAAACAAACAAAACTGGCTGCCTTGCAGCAGTGGAAGTAAATTCATTTAAAATGTGCTTTGACACCTACCCTTAACCTAGAAAAAGAAAGCTTCCCTTTCATTGCCAAGCTCCACCTCACATGCTTAAAAATATTACCACAGATGAAGTTTCCCTTTTTAACAATAAACTATTTAGTAAATGTTGAGCTTCAGACTCTCACCTTTACAGCCAAATCATTAATTATGACCTTTTTAGTGCTGTTATTAAGCAGTTCCCCCCTTCTCCTTTAAGTTATTTTCCTTTCCCAACAGTGAACCTTCTGTGTCAGTGGCTCATAGACTGGAGCAGTTGTAACCTGTACGTAGCATCCACAGATCATAGGGGAAAAAAAGCTTACCGGAAAGGGGCAATGCAGAAAAGAGAGGAGGAGGCCTTATGCGGACAAGCAAAGCAATGGCTCCTCTTTCTTTGTCCCTGCTATTAGCCAGGATTGTTTGGGGATCCCTCTGCAGGCATAGCCATCGGGATTCACAGAAATATGGAAGTTTAAGTCATATGAGTCTTTGCCATCTTAGGGGAGATGAAAAGGCTGCAGGTATCTCTCCAGCAGGTGGGCACCCAAAGCAAGCGTGATGGGCTGCCATAGGCAGCTGCTCCCAGCAGGACTGCCTCCAGCACTGGCTCTGTTGTGGCTTGGGCACTCCCTGCAAGCCCTGAGTGAAGGGAAGGGTCCTTATCTGAGGAAGATCCATCACGATCACCCTGGAGACTTCCCCAAAACAGTCCAGAGAGAGCAGGAGGGACTTTTACCTTTAGATAAAAGAGGCCCTCCCTTGACATCAGCCCAGGCATTGCTTCGAGAAGGGATGGGGAGACATGAGGCAATTTGCTCTTGGAAGGGATGAGGGCTGCATTACCAACGCTCTGGCTCAACTACAGCTGCATCAGGCTTATATACGTGCATTTGTTCAGAGTGAGTAAAGACTACAACGCTGACATGTCAGTGTGAGAACTGAGGCCACTTTTGCCCTTTGCATTCACTGAGGCTAACTGCTGCCTGGCCATTTCCCAGGCTGCCATTCATGCTGCACTCCTTGCCTGGTGGGAAACCTTTCATTCAAGAGCATTTCACCTGCTCTTGAATTAGTGCAATATGACCAGCAGAGGTGAGAGGCAGTCCTCCCACACTACCTGTGGCGTTGAAATTGAGATACTTTTTTTCCTCAGTAAGTTAAACTTATTTCCTTCCTTCCTTCCTTCTTCCCTCTTTTTCTGAGACGTTGAAATCACCTCAGGAGAACTGAAACAGGGATCTGCTGCCACCTTCCGATGACTTGGAGATCCTTCCACGTCCCCAACGCAGAAACGGAGCTGTGTAATAGAGGCAGCTACCTTTCAGTAAATCAAATCGTGAAAATATCTTCTGTCACCTACAGCTGTACCTTAGATTAGTTTTCATCAAAAACAAACTAAATGGATACAATATTGAGTGAAACATTTAGGAAAGGAGTGCCATCTTTGTGCGTATAGCATAGAAAACATTACATGCACAGACTCAGTGCAGGTACCCAAACTTTCCAGTGAGCTCAGTCGGTGTTAGAAGTCAAAATAATTTTGTGTGTGATGTCCAAAACTGGAAACAGCCCCAGCTTGTTCTAAGCAATCACAAAAACTTTAAATCCATCACTACTTTCATTTATTAAGAACCTCTGAAGTTTATAGTTTGTAATACTTGGAATGGCAGGGATGGAAAAGGAGATGTGCAAACAGCCTATTGCTGTTCGTAGTGTTTTTAAAGAGCTCAAGGGGCTATCCCTTGGTTGCTCTGTGATCACTTATTTCAAACCTTGAATTACTCTGGTGTGTAAATACCGGTAACAGATAAATATAACAGAAAGTGGCCACATACACATGTGGACACAATATTCATCTGCCAAGACATTTTTCTGGGTCTTCAGCACCAAACCCCTGATCTTTACTACTTGAAATAAAGGCTCTTTTGTCTATGAGCGAAGTAGCAGGCTGAACAGTAATTTTGGCCAGCCACAAGAAAGACAACATTAAGCATTCACTTGTGAGAGGCATCAATATTGCTAATGATTTCAAACCCCTGACTCAGGCCTCCTGAAACCATTAGGCAGGCCTTATGATCATCAGTGCTTAAGACAACAATAAAGATGTAAGGTTTTTTTATTATTATTTTCCATCTGTTGTTTTAATCTTTACAAGTCTTTGTTTTAAATTATCATCAATCACTCTGGCAGATGATTTTGAGGGGGAACTCATCTTGTCCTATGATTACCTGACTGCAGAAACTGGGGTTTTAAGGGGTGGGGGGAAACCACACACAAACACACACACACAAAAACCCTAATAATGAAAATGTTAAATAGTGGATGGCTATGAAATCAGGAAAATCAGCAGCATGAACTTAAGCTTTTTTGCAGCCTGCTGAAGTGCGCAGAGTATTTGAGCCCTCTTAAGTGCCATTTAACCATGACTAGACTACTGTCTCATTACAGGCATGATGGCAGCCCTTGCTCAAAGTGACTGCTCAGGCTGCCATGAGCTTTGCCATCCCAACCTGGCCAGCAGAGAAGAAAAGACATCACATGTAAGGCTCCTATCAACCCCTGGCTAAGGAACGAGCCCTGGGAGAAATAAACCTTGTGGCACCCCTACTTAGGTATTGTAGTTCCTCACATCCCCTGGCCCCAGCTGCCAGTGTGCCTCCAAGACAAGCTCTGTCCCTTGCCCAAAGGCAGAGCTAGGTGGGGCATAAGCTGTGGCTGATTCAGTTGTGGGGGAAAACCACACCTGAAGGGCCACGTCCTTCTGTGTGAGATCATCAGCCTGGATCACAGAGATAAAACTACATTTATGTGATAGGCAACATTGAAACTGAGTCTTCAGCAAGTTAGTGAGAGGGTCTGGGGACCCTCAGTTTTTGTTCCAGAGCTTAATGGAGGCTGGTGCTCAGAAAATGCTCAGCATCCATCCTCAAGAGATCAAGAATGATGATGATCCCTAAAAGTAATACTCTGACAGCATTAGCCTCTTCTGAAAATCTCAGCAGGAGTTTTTAATCAGGGTCAGCCTTGTAAGGAAGAGACAAGTAATGATTTCCTATAGCCTGTAAAATTCTGATGAAGGTAAAGTAAACATTGTTATTACAGGGTTACAGAGTCAATTTCCTATCACTTTTCACTAGGACTATTGTAGGGAAACATTTGGGTAACCACATGTTGTGCTAAAAAAACCCTAAACGCTAGCAATGTTTCCTTTTTAGGAAAAGAGACTTGTGAATGATTTAAAGCCTGATTTGGTAATTTGGGCCCTCTTTTACTCGGAAAAGGAATGGGGGAGTAGGGGGAGGGTGCCAAAACTATATTGCACATTACCAGATTTCCAGGATTCTGCATTTTCTTACTCATTAAACTTCACATTGAATATGCATCACTTCTCCGCACACAGTTCCAGCCCTAGGGATTGCACAGTCCAAATGTATTTTAATTACATTATTTATTATTTAAATTAATTTAATTACAAAAAATAACAGACTGCACATGTTCGAAAATGCCATGCTGTACAACTAAATCCTGAGTAATTGTTAAATTTCTTGCAGGCCTCCTGCTAGGAAGTACTGTTTTTCTTTAAAAGTGAGAACACTATTATATCCGTCAGTGGAAAGTTTACACATTGTATTTCTTCTTTCATATGCCGTTAAACATGAGGCTCTCTCATTTCCCCCTTTCTTCAGAAGGCAGGAGACCCATCTGGTAATATTCTGCAGATCAGCATTTCTTAAGGAGAGTTTGATTTAAGTGGTGGTTTTGTTGAAGGCAACGAAAAAGAAACTTATGAACCTGGGTTACAGCACTAGGTCTCGTGTTGTTATTAAAGTTACTTTGTGTTTGTTCCATGCCAAAGACAGGGCTGTCTTTAAGCTGCAGAGGATAAAGAAGAGGTCTTCTCTTAGTTCTCATCCTGCTGTCCTTTAAACTTGCAGCAAACAAAAAATGTCCAGTGCTTGCACAGTACTTGACTTGCAAGCAAATTTTGTTTTGAGAGTTGAAAACTGATGTGGATAAAATAAGAGCTCCTTCATAAGCTTAGGAGTTGTCAAAGTTTTAGGAAAAAAAAAATATTAAAAGAACAATTTTCAAGACTGATAAATGTCTGTGTCCCTTTTCACTTCCGATTTCTGGCCAGCACTTAGTACCCAGGTGTTGAGATACTGAAGGAAGAATACTGCCATCTTCCCTGGTGTAATTTAGTGGTTGAGCCTAAAAGAGCCTTTCTCTATCATTTGAGCTGGGAATCCAGAGCAAAATGTGTGAAAACAGAATACTTGGATCAGCAAATGTAGCTAAGAGGCTTTGCTGTAGAACAGTGTTCCAACAAAGATGAGGAAAAACTTTTCAAAAGTTTCCTCTGGAAAAAATAACCCACAAACAAACAAAAAACCCCACCTTTTTTGACCTTGTCAGGTTTGTAATATAACTATATTATTCTCTTCTCAAAACTTAAATCCCTTATATTATCCCAGACTTCAGTCTCCTCTTCTGCAGGACTTTGATTCTATAAGAGAAAGCAACGCATTAAATCCAGTGGAGAAATTTTTGCTGCTGTTTGCTGGATTTTAGTTAACAGTGATAAAAACTCAGTATAGGCATCAGGCAGGAAGAATGCTGTACAGGAAATGCCAAGTCAGATCAGTGGTCTACATAGTTTGTTTCAAGAAAGGCTAGTGACAGATAATTCAGTCCTGGTCATTTATGTAATTGCATCATCTGCAAATATTACCATCTCAGCATCATACCAAAATGACTAGCAATTATGTTAAACAGTTCTACTCAAACACACTGAGGCAGTGAAATGTTAAGGTATGCAGCGGTGAAAAATGCACTTTTAATTTTAGCCTGGTTTCAACCAATCTACCTTTAGGAAATTAGCTGAGGTCCAAAAATATAACTGTTCTCCAGGCTGTCTTTGTAGCCACTGTAGAGAGAAAAGCGGTCGTAGAAGGCAACTAATCCAATCTAAGTGTCCCACTTGCAATCTATAAATAGTCTACCTTGGAAGAGTCTACATCTCTTACATTTCTCCCTCTCTCTGTAAAGAAGTGTCGGCAGGACTAGTCTCTTGTCAGGAATAACGGACAATTTATGAATGCCTTTTTTTTTTTTTTTTCCCCACACCATAAGACAGCTTATTTGATGGAATGGCTTCCATCACAGACTTAGACAAAGACTTTCCGACAGTCCTGTCTCTCCCTTTGGTAGAGAGCAGTGGATATCGTTTACCTTGAGTTCAGTAAGGCTTTTAACACTGTCTGCCATAGCATCCTCATAGAGAAGCGGATGAAGTGTAGGCTGGATGAGCAGTGATGTGGATCGATAACTGTCTGAATGGCCAAACCCAGAGGGTGATGATCAGCAACACAAAGTCTATTCTGGGGCTGGTAACTAGCAGTGTATCCCGGGGATCAGTTCTGGGTTCAGTCCTGTTAAATGTCTTCATTAATGATATGGATGACGGGGCAGCACAGCCTCAAAATGTGATGATGACACAAAACTGGGAGGAGTGGCTGAGATGTCAGAGTGTCATGCTGCTATCCAGAGGGAGCACATCAGGCTGGAGAAATGGTCTGACAGGAACATCCTGAAATTCAACAAGGAGGAGTGCAAAGTCCTGCACCTGGAGAGGAATAACCCCATCAACGAATGTATGCTAGGGACTGCCCAGCTGGAAAGTACCTTGGTGGAAAAGCACCTGGTGGTCCTGGTAGACACCAAGTTGAACATAATCCAGCAATGTGCCCTTGCTGCAAATAAGGCTAATGGTATGACACATGGCCTCTTGCCACCCTGGACCTTGACTGGCATTGGCATGTAGGCAAGGTGCCACACACTTCATCCAAAATGACATGTAGGGCAAGCTACTGCCACTTGAGTTAGGATTCTCTCAAATTGCACCATGATTGGGGCAGCTGAGGGATGGCATGACTTACCCATATTCAAAAGACATTTCACTATTGACTGCTGCTGACAGATGACCTGAACATTAAGTGTCCCTGATAATCTGCTGGAGCCATGACATTGCTTATGATCCTTTGTTTGCTATCAGTGATCAGGTGAGTCACAGTGTTCTTCATAGCTTGTCTTTCTTACTGCCTCAACGAATTTTGGTTTATAACATGTTGTCAGACTCCATTACTGTTTGGACCACATGGCATCCTGGGGTGCATTAGGAGTAGTGTTGGCAGCAGCCTAAAGAGTGTGATCCTTTCCCTCTAGTCAGCACTGGTGAGGCCACATCTGGAGTGCTGGGTCCAGTACTGGGCTCTCCAGTACAAGAGAGACATGGACTTACTAGAAAGAACCCAGGAAAAGGCAACAAAGACGTTGGAGGGACTGGAGCATCTCTCATGACTGTGAGAGCTGGAACTGTTCAGCCTGGAGAAGGCTGACAGGGGGATCTTAGCAATGCATGTGAATATCTGAAGGGAGAGTGTAAGAAGATGGAGCCAGGCTCTTTTCAGTGGTGCCCAGTGACAGGACCAGAGGCAACTGGCATGAGCAAAACCACAGGAAGTTGTATCTGAACATTGGGAACAACTTTGTGACTGTGAGGATGGCTAAGCACTGGCACAGGCTCTCCAGAGAGGTTGTGGAGTCTCTAACATTGAAGGTATCCAAAAGCCATCTGGATACAGTCCTGGACAAGTGGCTCTAGGTGGCTCTGCTTGAGCCCAGGGGTCGGAGCAGATTCACTCCAGAGGTCCTTTCAACATCAACCATTCTCTGACTTTTTGGTGATGTAAAATAATTTTAGTTTAGAAATTATAGATTTGTGACTTTTTCTTATCTGATACTCTTCCCACTTAAACTAGCCCGATGTTACTGGTGTGGGTTTAAAAGCAATTTTGTATTTACAATGAGGATGGCAACTTGTGGGACCAAGCACACTGTTTTCTTTCTGTAATGGACTTGAACTTTGTTTCCCAACACCCGTTTCTGTTGTTCCTCTTTAAAAATTATCTTTAGAAGCTTATATCCTTTGTTGGAAGGATTTCGTATACTCTGTACCCTCACCTCTGATCTTTGTCATTATCTTGTGCTTGCCCTTAAATGTATGTAATTTGAAGACAGACTGACAGTATAAGACTGACTTTTTGCTTTCATCCAGAATGACACCATGGGGAGATATATGCTTCATGCTGTCATGGCCAAAGCAGAGTTTCCATGTTCCTGAAAGCTTCATCTTCATTCTAAAAAATCTGTGTCCTTAGCAACCACAGCAGAGTTCACAATTTATACACCCAGTGGTGACCATCAAAGGAGTTTAGTTAAAAGCTTCAAGGCAAGGACCTGGAAAGGTTTCTTCTCCCATGAAAATACTTAAGAGATTTGTGGTTCAGTGAGACTTTCCTTCCCTTAAAACAAATGACGTGTAAGAAATCCATCCCTCACTGTTAGATTAAACACTCTCCCGCCTTCTCCAAGTCTAGCTTTGGTAGTTGGGAGAGTCATGAAAGCAAAGGTTGAGTAGTTCAACCTCTGGATGTATATTTGGGGTACTTTTGAACCCAATATATTCTTGTACCAAATGGACCTTCATGTGTCTCGTATACTCTTATGTCCTAGAGTAAGGACATGTGCAGATGTGATACCTGATACCATTGGCTTCTGAGGAGGGTGGCACCAGGCAAGTTACAATAATCCTACCAGATGGAACCATGCTTTAGAAAGAGCTGTTCATTTGGCCCTTCTCAATGAGAAATAAAAGTCTGGGGAAAGGGGAGGGTGAGTGAATAGATGGAAAAAGTGATGACTCCACAAAAATGAGTGGGTTTTGCTGAAAATGAGGTGAGCCTTGGGGCAAAGCAATAATAGAATAGTAACTTAAATTGATAAAATACCTTCCAGCATGGTCTCAAAGGACTGTACAGTTATTAAAACCTAATGCCAAATTTAGCGCTACAATAAAAAGACAAAACAAAAGCAGTTCCACAATACAGTGAAATATATATAAAATACCAAAAATAGAGTAACTCTAAACCCTGAACAGTCTTACTTTCCTCCTAAGTTTGGAAATATGAACTGATTTTCAGAGCATTGAGTACTGGGCTATGTCATTTTACAGAGAGGACAATAAAGTAAGTAAGCAGTGCACAATTTTAGGTAGGGGGCACGCTATGGGCAGAAAGCAAACCTATTAATTGTGTCTCAAAAATGCCCTGTTCTTTAAGAAACAGATTCTTAACACTGTTCATGGACTTTAAATTTTGGTCCAGGATTTTGATGTTAAAGGGAGAGGAGAGCAGGCAAGGAAATCGGGTCACAACTTATTTGGTTCCATGAAAAATTATTGTCTAATGGATTTCTGAAGGAAATCAAGACTATGTGATTGTAATGATCTTTTTTAGTTTCAAGAACACGGACTTCTATCAGCAATTACTGTGTTTTATTTATTGTGGATATAAGTATAGCTGAGACATTCTGGAGCTGGGTGATCCTTCTTGCAGCTTCCATCTGGTCTGGACATCCTATTCTTTCCTGACAATTAATGGAGAGAAATGAGCTTTTTCATTCATCACTCACATGCCTCAGTATATGTATCTTCATTGGGAAATGAAGAATTATGTCCTAGAAATTCCCATTTCTGTAGGACAGACAAAGACATAGAGCTCTCCTTTCAGTCAGAATAGTACCTTGAGCTGTGTGCTGAGGGAAACAGAAAGATTTTCCATTTGTGCAGAAAGAAGAGGAGAAGCAGAAAATATTGTACTGGCTGAATTTTAAATACAAGATACAGGATTTGGATGAGTCAATTGTAATGCCACCAAGGAATTGTGGAGCAGTTAATCAACACATCTATTTACAGGACATTCTTGTAAAACATTTTTTCTGTTTGACCATATTGAATGCAGTTGATTAAACTAGAACTGCATTCAGTTACCAAGGTATTTATTTGTGTGCCTTGCAATTTATGAAACAAGCTGTGTTCTCTTTCTTGTGCTCCCCTTCCATCCCTTTTCTCTGTGATTTGTTGCTGAGGAGTAAACAAAATCATGGGGAGCATAATGAATAAGACAAGTTGTTTCTTAAAACTTTACTTACTGATTTACAAAAAATTAAAAATTCTGTCAGAATTATACAAAAATTAGCTTCTTTGACTTCATACCACTTGAGCAAATACATTGTGACTGAAAGCTAAAGAAAAACGCATGACCTGCAACCTTGTAAGATGGATATCCCAGAGAAAATGCACATTCACTTCCTCTCTGGCTTAATTTCAGTACTCTGATACCTAAATTGCCAAAGCCATCAGGATTTGATAGGTTTAAAATCAGTTAGAAGAAACTGGGGATAGGATAAGCTGTATACAGATACTGATTAAAATCAGCCAAACTGTATCCAAAATGGATCTGGAAAATAAATCAAGTGGATTTAGAACATAAGGGAAGAAATAATCAAAAAATTAGCTGTTTGTCACAAGGCACAGAAGACAGGGAGATTCTGTTAACTGTTTTAAGTAATGATTTACTCTCATCTGCATCTGAAAATAAAGACAACGGTAAGGCCAATGCTCACAAGTGTCTCCGAACTGCCACCTCCCACAGTCCGTGCCAAACTGAAAACCACGATGGTAAGTTTGCTCAAAATACCATATTCTGAGAAGTCCTGGAAAGTCCCTCTGGGAGGGCATGAGACACAGGTGCTTTATGACCATAGCCTACTATGAGGAAAGTAACAGAACTGACTGAGACATCTGCCCATCTTAAAATTTTAAGTGAAAGACAGGGGGCACTTTAATTTCAATGCAATTTACATCGCAATAGATTTTACGTGTCAAGAGTAGAAGCACATAAAAAAGTAGAGAAAAAGGAACGTGATCCCACAGAAACTGAAAGTAGTGGAAATGGTCTGGAAAATGATGAGGGAAATTTGTCAGAAAATCGAAAGCTTCATCGTTTTAGAGAAGTGGCATTTTTAAAATGTAAAACAAAGAAGGCATCACAGAGTAAGGAAGGGAAAAGTGGTAAATAAGAATNNAGGGAAAAGTGGTAAATAATAATCATGAAGCTGTGATTGTTTGAGGGAATGCAGGTGGACTGAACAATAATAAGTAAAACAGTAAAAATACTACTGTTGGTAAGAAAGTGGGTATCAAAAAGCATAATTCTAAACCCCAAAAGAAATGAAAGTAAGATGGGTATAGATTAACACAGGAAATCTCCCTGAAGGTGGAGAGGTGATGGGTGTTCCTTACCTCACAGGGTGGGTTTCCATGTTTAGGGGTAATGGAAAATGGGGTGGTGGAAAGGATTATCTGGTAATCCACATGGATCAGCATTTGAGCTGAAGAAGCAGCAAGGGCTGAGGAATAATGTGAAGAGACATTTAGCTATTTGGGGCAACAGTTAGGAAAATTAATTTCAGAGGTAGATTGTATAAAATGATGAAAGAAGATAAAAAAAGTAACACATATGTATTAGGAGACTGAGCAATAACCAGGCCATTTATCATCTCTTCATTGTACAAAGTGAGTCACTTTTAAACTGTACATTCCATATTGCCATTTAACACTGTATTGGCAGATCTTAGTCGGACAGAGTCGGAATTACATTGTAGAAACAAAAAGGTTAAGAGAATATGGGGTGATAAACTGTGGGTTTGTTGGGCAATGAAAATTGTATCTATAAAAGTTAAAGGTCTAAATGACCCTGTCAGGAAAAAGAAGGTTTTACAAGTGATACAGGTAGATATATACCAGGTAATATACTGTAAAAGAAACATATTTGCAAGCTGGGGATAAAAATAAATAGGAACATACACACACAGCACATTGTTCT
>VZTM01001455.1:5471-16253 GCA_013400555.1 Jacana jacana
CTTTTTGAATAGTTTAAAAAGTAATCACATTATATTGTGTTAACTGCTCATGTTGAGCTCATCTAAATGGTAATAAGGGAGAAAATGAATGAATTATTTCATTAATTTTTCATGTTTTCCATAAGTATTGAACCATTTCTATTAAAAGTTCTCCTTCTATTGATTTGTGTGCTCATTACTGGGATTATTGCTATCCATATATTGAAATAATTATTTTAGTAAAGCAATTTTTTCCTAGAGGAAAGTCTTAAGACTTTCTGGACTTTTCATATCAGTGAAGAACAAAGCTGATTTTTAGCCTTCTCTTTAAGATCAGTTTCCTGTAAAATTTGCTTTCTCAGATTTCTAAGATAAAACATTCACCCTGCCTAATTTTACACCATGTGCTCTTCTAGTTCCAAGAGGAATGCTTCTGATTTGTAACATGTCCCAAACACAGTCCCCTTCACTCTTAAATTACAACTTCATCAACTCTTTGCTCACTGAGCCAGAACCATGGAAAACTGTGGCAGTGCCCATTCATTTTTTTTAAAGTTCTTATTCAGAAGCAGTCTGAGATGTTATCTCAGAGATGTGACTGGGTCTTTTCTCAAACAATATAATAACTTGTATACCTGTTAAAATATCAGCAGTGTTAATTATGACAGAATTATGAGTACTAAGCTCATTCCACAGACAAAACCTTTCAACAGCTGTCTTCCATATTGGCAAAATTCCTGACTCCCTTAACTACACACTGTAGCTGTGCATTTTCAAAATGAAACCACTGCGCACAGTAGAGTATTATAAACCTTTGTAGGCCTTTGGAAGAGGCTTTGCTTTGGCAGAAGCAAAATAGGTAAAATTTCTTTTTTCAAAATTCCTTGTTATCAGCTTGCTGAAGAGACAATTTCAGAACAAGGTGAAAGACTTTATTCTGAGCTGACCTTTCTGAGATGAGTTGTCATGTCTTGCAGGGAAGCAGAGATGTTTTGGAGTCTCAGCATGGGTTTACAAGAACTCCTAGAGCTCCCACAGGGAAGCAAGAGACAAAAAATAATAAGCTATGATATTTGCACATCTATATCCCCTGGAGACACTAAGAACATCATCAAGCTATAAGGAGAGATCTCCATAGCCAGATGGAAGAAAAAGTATCTATGAAAGCCTCTTGTATGGATACTGATGTGATAAACGCCATTGTATATGAGGCAATGCAACACAGAGCCAAAGCATACAATAGGTTCCTGCAGTTCAACATAGCCACCACACATCAGCTGGGAGGCAGTAACTGGCCTTTCATGTACCCAGACTTCTCTTATTTCACATTCAGTTTATAACCTTAGGCACAAAAAGTGATTTAAGTCAATGTGTTGAGCACCACAACTGTAATAAGCTAAAAATGAATTTACAGTCTGTTATGAAGTCTTGGATGACAGGCAATGAGTTACTGAGCAAGTGAACTCGATCACTTGCTGGTAGGCAACGTGCCCTTGGTGAAATGTTAGGTAAATTCAGTTTAAAGTGACTGATTCTCTTTAAATTTTAAACTAAAATATTCTCATGGTCTTTCTAAAGCATTTTTGTCCTTTGTGGATGAATATCTATGCAGACTGTTTATAATTGCACTGAAACCTGAGGGATTTATTAATATGGAAATTGAGTTAGGTAGAAATAGCTTAGCATATATTTTGGATTCTTTGCTATTCTAGACAATTTAGAACTTGATAGATTAAATTAAAAATGAGGAATGACAGTTAGAAGCAACTATCTTTCATCATTACAGGAATTCAGTTACTAAAATGATCTATCAGTCTTATGAAAATGTGTATAATAATGGGAGCATCCTCTGAGACAGTTTTATGTAACTCTAAGTCTATGATTTGTTCACCATTTAACTTCTTCAAAACATTTAATTTGACCTTGGGGTTCTGTTTGTGCCTACAGTTTCAAGTGATAAATGTAATTCCTTCAAAAGATGTTTAAAGCATTTGGATATATATAAAATATCAAGTTCACAATGTTTCACATACATTTTCTGTCACGGCTGTTAACTGATCAAGAAATTAAGGAAACGTGGCACTATAAAAAGGGTGTGTTTAAGTCTATTTTAAAAATTAAATTGAAAAATCCTAAGTATGATTTCCAGTTGATAGAGAAAACAGTCCTTCCAGGGAACTGACAGGCTTTCTGAATACTTCTGAAAAAGCAAGTATGGGAATACAGTGTAATCAGATGAAAAATTATGAAGTATTAAAGCACTACAGGGAAGTATGTCTCACGGATGCATTGCATAAATTGGATGAATAGTAGACAGAATGTGTGCTGTCAATTACAATGATATGTAATTATAAATATCCTGTTTTCTTATGAAACAAAGACCACATTTTTAACACTGAACACTTTAAGATTGAAAGGTAATAGGAACTAGGTACGCTTGCAGTGTACCTGCAGTGCACACTACTCTCTGCAGCAAAATTGAAACTTTCAGTCTATATTTACACCATCTTCACTGTGTGCACAGCCTGGTCCCTGGGTCAAATGGTACAGAATTTCTCATATCTAACCTTTTTATTGTGTTATGACCCCTGTCCAGGACCACAGAATCCTTTGTACCTTTACAGCAGAGCAACTCACAAATACACCCTTCTATTTTAAACTACCTTAAAAAAGGACTGATGCAGCTTGTTGGAAGGGAAAGAACAGCAAACTTACAGTTAGCTAATGCTTTTGCCTGTCCAGTGGCTCTGCACCTTCAAATAGGTAATTTTAATTTCTCATATTTAAAACAGCATTGCCTGTGGTGCCATGCTGGGAAGTAGCAGTGCTGAACTGCCCAGTAGGCGTTTCACAGGGCTGTCAGCACAGTATCGCCCCATAATACAGCAGAGTTCTGGCTGAGAGGTAGTTCCTTGCAAATGCAGACCCTGTCTCCTCTCCTCTCTGGACTAGAAGTTGCCAGAAGAAGAAGACTCTGATCCTAAGCCATCACAATTAATAAGCACAACACTGCATATAATAGGAGTGTAATTTGCAGCCTGCCAGATTTGATGTTCTACAGCACAGTGCCAAGCACATGGCATGCATATAAAGGCATGGCAAACCCTGTGAGCAGAGACAACACCCTTGGATATCTTAGAATATTGTATTAAGAAGCAGCAGCAAAATCTGCCAATGACTTCAGACCAAACTGTAGAATAAGGACCTTGGCAAAAAACAACCTTCTCATGACAAGAATTAGCTGGCTTGTTCCAAATCAGAGCGGCATGGAAGACCAAAAAAATTAAGGGTCCAAAATTAAAGGCAATGAATGAACTTGGCATTCCCAAACAGGGAATGAATTACCTTGGCAAACATATTTGAACAGTTATTTAAATAATCTTAACTTTGAACCCTAGCATTCACACGGTATGTAAGCTTGTACTCCTGAGGATATCTCAGTTTGGAGAGAGGGGGGAACACAGGTACACCTGGTATGATTTGAAACCAAGGTCAGGTCTGCTCAAGTCTCCATGGGACATGGAAAGTTAAGCATGCCTAATATCTCAGACCAGCATACTCAGAATGTTTTCAGCTTACTTACAAGTAGCTTTGATGCTGCAAGTGGCCACTTCTTACATAATTATTAGTTGTCATTCAGGAAGGTGGACCATTTCTTAGTTTGAAGAGTTGAACCACATCTTTGATATTTCAGGGTAGTGTCCCCCTTTCAAGGATTGCAGAGTACCTACCGACCACAGGTATGTCTACAAGAGTCATGGTACTGAAGAGGGAAAGAAAAAAGATAAATCTAGAACATGACTCGGGAAAAAAGAGAAATTATTTATTGGAGGAAGTCATGGGTTATACATGTCAAACTATTGTTATAAGAAGTCACACCTTTACGTATAAGATTAGCCTGAAAGAAAAAGAAAAATAAACCCCTAAATTAACAAGAGTTGAAAGTTTGAGAAAACCAATGCCTTACTGATTATCCTTACTTCAAGAACAACGGAAACTTAAAGTAATTTAAGAGGGCAATTAAGAACAGCAGGACTTTCTTTTAATCCTAACCACAGACAGGTGAGTTTTCATCGTGGTTTTCTGAGGTTTTATCCCTCTCACACAGCTACTTCAAGGGCTTCAAGCCCTACATCAAGATCACTGTATTTTTTTTTCCATAATTTCTACCCATTTTTACATAAACGATGTATGCTTAATTAGATTATTTCCACAGCAAACCAGCCATAAAAAACCTTGTTGTCAGAAATAGTAAAAGAGAGTATGACTTTTGTTTATAAGAAGAAATTAATTTTTCTTTTTTTAACTTTTAGTGAACATAAAAGTCAGATGAAACTCATTCACTTGCTGCAAAAGTCAATTTTGATAGTAATTAGGTTTTTGAGTTGCTTTATTTGCATGAATATATTTCCTCTCATCTGGAAACATTCCAATGAACTGATTAATTTGGTATAGAAATCTAATCTGGAACAGTCATGGAAGGAATTATAAAAATAAAATGAACTTTAATGAAAGCAAGGTAAAGTCAGCGTTGCACACATTCCCTCATGCAACATTCACGACAGTTGAAACTCACCACTTGTGACCATTAACATGTAAACAATTAACCATTCAAAAGTCCTTGTGTCTTGCAACATCTGCCCACTTCATCATGAAGCTGTATTGTGGAGAGGTTTTTTTGGCAGTAGCAGAACTGTGTGCCTCCTTTTCCTGTGATGCTGACAAGATGGTGCTTGCAAGAGATTAGGTACACAAGGAGACTGGTCCCTGCACTACTCATGTCCCATGTGGCCTTGACAGCCCTGAGATGTTGTTTTCCATAAAGAGGCAGAAAATTTGGGCAATAAGAAAGCTTCTTTACATTCTCCTATACCTGTGGATATATACCAAGTCAGCCAGTTGGTTCACTACAAGTAATAGCTCAGAAGTGCCCTAATATCATATGGACTATGAGGGGAATGACGCTCTGAAGCCAAACTGGGAGCATATCACCATGATTTAGTGATACATGCACTCTAATAGTATCTTCTGTTTGGAATATCTGCTCTGTAAATTACCTAAAATTTGATGCTATGGTATCTCTAATGCAGTTAATATCATAACCGTATCAAATTTTAGTGCCAGGAGGAAAAACAAAGAAAAAAAAGAAAAAAAAAAAAAGAGTTAAGAGGCTATTGTTCTCTGGGCAGCATTTCAGGTTGAAAAATGGTAGAAAATTTGTGCTGAGCTTTTTGGGCCAACGAAGGATACAGAAATAAAAAAATTAAGAGGCCCTGCCAGTCTGAATTTAGCAAAACTCCTTGATCAAATAGTCATCAACTTATAAAATTTGGCTTAGGGGCTAAAAGACCTTATTCAGAAATTGGTCAGTATATGAAGTGACAATAGACTAGAACTTTTAATGCAGCTACTAAATTTCAAATTTATTGGAAAATGTAGAGTTTTCACAAATGAAAAGTTAAGTCTCCTTACTGATGTTTACTGATGAGAAAATAATTGTTTCAATAACCATATAAGAAAGTAGGGCAAGGAGAACTGGCTGTTGAATCAGTCAGTACAAACTGTTCCCATTACGATGGCTAGCAGAGTAGTGGATGAAACAAGCTTCTCCAGGGATGCACCAGAAGCAGAGTCTCATGAGTCTCTCAAGGCAGAGCAGCTTTCCTTTAGTTTTTTCACAAATACACTAAACTGTTTGTCCTCTGAAATCTCGTGCTGTTAGTAAGACTTTGGTAGCTCTAACAGTCACATGAGCAGGAGTCCATACACCTGCATCCTCTAACAAGGCTCTGGTCCTTTTCAACATAGAGGGTCAGCTGCATAATAATGTTACTGGATTAACAGTTCATTTTCAGCTATCAAACTGATACATAACAGATCCTCAGAAGCCAGTTAGAGACTGTTATTAAAATCCAGTATTTTTCTTCTTGTCTTATTGTGATGCCATAACTAATGCTTTAGTAGAACATATCTGTTTTCTAGGGTAGAAATAAAGCATCTCATATATGGTTCACATAGCCCCTGCCCTTTTGTTATTTTTGAAATTGTTTATGTCATTTTTAAAGATGTTATTTTCCAAAATGGAAATTTAAGGAAAAAAAAAATCCAAGAGTCAGATTTGGAAAAAGAAATATATATATTATTTAATATGTGAACGTAAGAAAACAGTGTAACAGTTTGTTGGAGTTCTAGTCAAATCAAATCGCGAAACTATGACATCCTTATACATAATTTTTGCAGGAAAAAAATCCTTAAATTTCCACTTGAAACGCCAAAACTAATAATTTTTTAGGTACTTCATCTGAAGTGAGCTTGAAGTTGAGGAACTGAACAGAAACTTACCTGTGATTCCAGCCCCACGGCTTCAGCATCTTGCATGTGAAAGGAGGCAATGGCTCTCCTGCTATCGCAGTACTCCTCCTGCAGGTCACCAGGAGCCACGCGTGAGAAGAGGGAGTCACCTGAGTTGAATGCAGGGGGAGTGACTGTGCCAGATTGATATTCTAAGACTCGTCTGGACATAGGCTCGAGCAACCTGTTTTAGCTTTAGTGCTGTACTTGCTTAAGGCAGTAGGCTGGATGGAAGATAGGCAGAAGTCTCTTCCAATCTGTATCTTTCTGTGAACCTAATATGGATTTTCTTGGAGAGGTTCCAGTTTCTATTGGATGAGAAGAAAATCTAGAATTTACACATCCCATAGTAAAGCAGAAAAAAGTTTATCTTAATCCTGGCATTTCTTTTCTCCACAACCTTAATCTGATAGCTTCCAGTAAGAATTCTTGTAGACCCTTTTCAGGTCTTCAGCCATATGATCTGTGCCTTATTTAAGTGATGAGCTGACTTGGGGCTGTGTAGCAGGAAAGCTACTGAAGTCAACAAAGAAAGATTTGTAGGAAGAAAAGAAGTTTCATTTAGGCAAACCAGTGTAGGCCTGGAGAACTAAAGATTATCCTGGTTTATGTCACTGAGCTGAATAGATTGTGTACTAAAGGTAAATATTTGACAAGTTTGCCTAGTTTTACATACATAAAACTCCCCATCCAGAATCTATTTTATGGAAGTCTTGGGAACAGGACAAGGTGGAAAATGCATAAAAGAGCATTTATACAAACAGAGCTTAAGTGAACTGCGGATCTTTCAACATGGAAAAGAATTAACTGAGTGAGGTAATATCACAAGGTCTGTAAAGTCATGACTGCCCTGAAAAAGCTGAGTAGGGAATAATTCACTGTTTCTTACAAGAACTACAGGAAACATAAAAAGAAGTTACCAAGCTGCAGATCAGAAGCACACAAAAGACTTCTTCCACACAAAGTGTAATTAAACTGTAGAATCCATTATCCCAGAAAGCCATGCATGCCAAAAATATATAAATAACTTGTTAAAGCGATTAGACGAATCCACAGTTGACCATCTGTCAAAGGTCATTACAATGAAAAAAGTAGATATAACCTTTGACTTGGGAAGTCCCTCAAAGAAGTGACTTAGCATAAGGACATCCATTTTGCCTGTTGACATAAGCGCACTCATGCTAAGTTTTCTCATCCATTCACAAGCAACTGCGTAAACAGTCTGGGCAGATAACAAATGGCTTATGCCTAACAAATAGCGGCGTTATCTCCTTTGACCAGATGCAAAGATAGATACTGTGATTTAAGTGCCCATTTGCTTTACACAAAGGATGTGACATATTGCAAAACACACTTATTTTATTGCCATGAATTCTGTCCTACTGAAACCCAAGCCTTGGGATTCTGGAATAAAGCCAACTATAACGTAAAAAAAGCGCATGAGGAAATTTGTTATCAAAATACAAGCACCAGGTTTGGGAAACTGGTATTGCTACAACATCCAAAGAGTTTCCTACTCTTTCTTCTTACTGGAGTTATAATTGAGTTGGCTTTTTTAGTTATAATAGCTTAACTGAAGGATAATTAATGGTGTGTTTGGTTTTCCCATAACAAGTGATCTTCCTAGTATTTGACAGAACAGTATCACTCTGTACTAGCCCTGTTCTCTTTCCCCAGATGCTCAGTTTTGGCTGTTGATGTATGTGAAACACACTTTTGTCTTCACACTTGAAACAGTAACTGTCAGTTTTGCTGAGGGTTTTCCATTACTGCTTTAGTCAAAGTTTTACTAGAATTGCAAAGAAGCAATTAAAATGCCTTCCCCTAACTTTTCCTCTTATATTTAGAGGGACTATTTTTTGGCTGGGCAACCACAGTTTTCCATAAATGCAAGAGTTTTTGCAACTTTGATATGCTGAAGTTTAAAATTTCCCATACTTGGCATAACTGTTTTGGTATTTTGATATAGCATCCAGTGCTCTTGCTGCTACTTTGAGCCATTGTATTGCAACATTCATCTTGAAGACCCTCAGGGACAGCTGGGCCATGGGGATTGATGAAAGCAGAACAGTGGGGACCTAACAGCCGCAGAAAGGATTTAGAGGGAGTCCCTATTTCTTCTCTGAGGCATTGGAACTGCTTTTAAAAGTGGGTGGGAATGCGAATAGATACCCAACTTCCCTCTTATTATAAAGTAGTGTGAATTGAGAACCTACCAGAGAAACAGAAATTAATCCCAACCAGGAGGTGCCTTTTTTTTACATTTTTAGTCTCATATACCTTCTTTTGAGTCTAGCCCTAGATTCTAAAAGGGCTCTTCTCTGGCATTAACAGTTAAAAAGCTCACTGTGGTGACACATTAGACAGACACACACCCCTACACAGAAGCTAGTTCAGATCTATAGCAGACCAAGCACAGTAATCAGCACATCAAGGACATCCCATGGTGCTGCTGACTACAGTTCTGCTTCTCCTGCCATCCATTTCTCCCTGGTAATCTTCTCCAAGTGCCAGTGCCTCCAAAGAATCTGTTGGATGTCCCATCTCCCTCCCTTCTCAGGGACACTGGCCAGCAGACAGCTCTGTTTAAAGCTTTGTAGGAAACAATTTTTATTCTTTTCATTGGAGCAAAGGTGACTTATTCTGAAGAATTTCAGGCATTTGTTGCACAAGCAGCATTATTAGTGTAGCCAAAACCTGATGATATTAGGGTTCTCATGCAGGGCAGACAAGACCATTGTAGAATCAAGAACAGTGCCTCATTCTGGCATGGATGTGAACACAAGCCCTAGCCTAGAGGCGATTCTCTGAAGAGTGTTTCTCATGCTAGCTCTAGATATATTGAATTTTGTATATTTAATTAAGCTGTAATTAGGACAGACTGTAAACAAGAGGATGATGCCAACATAGAGGAATGAGAGACAAACTGCCTCCTTCAGGCCATGCTAAATACAATTGAAGACAGGCACTCTTCCTGGGAGGCTGATGCCTAGGCAGCAAACTGCTGTTTGTACCACACTTCTGTATGATTATGTGAATTCACTGAATCTAAGAGAGAATGAAATGTGATTCTCTAATCTGTGAATAGAGGCTTTCACCTCAGAAGAAGATGACTTGGGTTCCAATTTCTTATTCAATGAATAATTGATGTAAAATACTTAAACTCTATTAAGCAGCTATTTGAATCCAGGTGAGCATTCTAACCAAGTAGAGTAATTGCTGTCCTTTATAGTCTGACAATAAATTTATTAACCCATCTTTTGATGTGATCAGAACTCCACTGTTGTTCTCCCCGTAACACAATAGGTGTGCAAATGTAATTCTTCCTTCAGGAAGGCTGATGAACAGAGAAAGCTGAAAATCCTGATTTCAGTGCACTGTTGAAGAGTTTGTTCCCTGTGAGGTAACTCTGAAAAAGCCACCTCTTAGACTATACTAGTTCCTGGAACCTACTTGGTGGCTTGGGAGAAAATCTTCTGAGGAAGGGCACTGGTTCCAGCTTTGGCTTCCCTCAGCCTGAAGGAGTCCTCCGGACCACCATGAGTTAGACTCAAATGATGAGTAAATCTGACTACTGTGGAAAGATAGTAGCTAATGAAGCTACTGAAGAAGTGAAGCTAATGAAGAAGTTCAGGTGTCTCAGAAGTTCAGTTTATCGTTGTGTAGATAACAAGGTTTCCTGAAGACTTTGTCAAAACTGGGCTTAACTGCTTATGTCACACATTTCCAGAAGCTAATAGCCCATTAACCAGAGAAAAAGGGTAATCAAAAGAGCTGTTAAAGAAGAACAAAAAATAATCACAGCCTCAGGCACAGAAAAACTACATGGCTCTGAGAAATAACTAAGTCCCTGGAGCTCCAGAGCTGTCAGAAAATAAACTAAAATAGAACTTTTGCACTGTGAGAAAACAAAACTATGTGCCTTTTTCAGAGATTTTTTTATTAAATGACTAAGCTGCCTTCCATCATGATTTTTTCAATATAAATCAACAAAAATAGTGTGTAGAGACCCAGATATTGGTTAAGTACGTAGATCTAGTAAAGTTAATATTATGGACCAAATGTTTTCCTTTATGCNTTTTAAAGGCAGCAATTCATATCATAACAGAGCAGGCCAATTGTTTTACATTAAATATGTTGCTTTATGCCCAACTATTTAGTTAGAAAAAATGAGAATGGGCTGACATTTTCTACAGATTCTTTGGCTGCTGATGCTGACCTCTCAGACTGCTTGTACGCTTACTCTATTCAAAAGCAAGATACTGTCTATTTTTATGTATCTTCACTCAAGCATCCTGAAAACTAACAAGTATATTTAAAAGAATCAACACCTGCTGTAACAAAAAAAATCTCCTGTGGCATTCTTATTGTGATAATAGCTGCTAATTTTCTGTACATATAAATGAATATCTATTCAAAGCAGATACAAATATATCACACCGATATGCCCTA
>VZTM01001457.1:0-11048 GCA_013400555.1 Jacana jacana
CTGGACTCCTGAATATTTTGGTAAAGTCTTTCCAAAAAAATAAAGAGAAAAACCCCATATTTAAATACGTGTCAAATTTTTACAAAGTACTTACTGTGTATGGCAAGAAAGTTATGATCATCATACAAGCCTAAAAAAACAAAAAGTATACTGAAACACTAGGCAGAATACAAAGCAAGCAATTCCCTCATTAAAGATGTGTCTAGATAATGCAGCACAAATAGATCAAATGCTTGTTCTGTCATTAACAAAAAAAAAAAAAATTCTGTCACTGAGCTCGACTGTAACAAATGGCTAGTTCTGCACACATCGTCCATGTTTGCTATCCAAACTGTACAGGGTTATTTAAGAAAATACTACAGTTTTTTTTACCAACACCCCAGGTGAAAGTTTTCTATAGTTCTTAACAGACTTCCTTCTAAAGGAGTAAGCCCAAAATTGTACATCTCCAAAAAAGGTGTTTCTGATTTGTCAAAAACATTAATTTCTGATCACAAATATTTCATATATAAAAAAGCCAAACTAAAACAAAACAAGACAAAACCCCACCTCAATCACTAAGAAACGCATACCTAAGAAAGGAAAATAGATAAAAAATCATGCCTTAAGCTAGTTGTCCAACATAATTTCCTGTAGTGTTATCTCGGGGAGTTTAAACTCAGTATTTATATTAGCAAAATACATTAACTGTGTGGTTGTACGCTGTCAGAGAATAGAATTTTAAATAATATAGCTAAATCCAAAGCTGCAGCTGAAAGCAAGAATATGTTCACCACTGTAGCATCCCATCATCAATCATCAGTTGATGATGAACCACAAGAGTGGCTCACTAAAAACATACAAATAAATGAAGAATTTTTAAGAGACTTAGGCAAGTGTGAAGCTTGAAACACTGATTCAGCAATTTGTCTCTCAGAAGTATTTTTTGAAAGATCATATAATTGTTTCAAATAAGCTTCAGAATTTATTTCTGAGAAACTTAGAGAAATGACTGAAATCACAATTGTAATTCAAACCTACCACTAAGATTTTTTTCAGCAAAAGACATAGCATTTAATTTTCTTAAGCCTATGGGACAGATACTTCACCTGGACACAGATAAACAGAGTTAAAAGCTTTCGCCCTAAGTGCCTCTTCTGTCGTCTCATATGAACTTCTGGCTAACCTGTTGCAGAGCTTCTTTTGGCTTATAGTAAAAACATGTGGAAGTTAAAAGCAAGTTAGTTATCCATCACTTTGAAAAGGAGAAATTAAGCTCTTTGCATCTTCCAGACTTGGAAATTTGGCATACTTTTGCTATTTACTTTATAAACTTTTGAACAGGTACAGGCTTAAGAAAAAGTGACCTGTACTTGCTAGTGAAACATCCAGCATGTCTGATAAGACTCACCAGGTTTAGAAGAGCAAGGACATCATCTATAAGTTCTATCACCTGAAACAACCTGTCGATACAAGGCAAGATATCATGAACAAGCCAGCTCCCAAAATACATTTTACAACACTGCATATTAATTGTACACTTATGGTATTATAGGGGAACCTGATTTCCTTTGCTCCAGAACTTATACAAGTAGTCCATGTACTACCAAAACTCATCAGCTCAAACATGGAAGTAATTTGTTAGAAAAATTTGAAACGTGAGATATAAACAGTCAAGTTCAATCATGAAGCAGTCATTTAGAACCTCATTTCTACTCACAGAATCATAAAACGGTTAGAGTTGGAAGGGACCTTAAAGATCGTAGAGTTGCAAACCCCCTGCCATGGGCAAGAACACCTCCCCAGGTTGCTCAACACCCCATCCAGCCTGGTCTTAAACACTTACAGGGATGGGGCAGCCAGAACTACTCTGGGCAACCTGTTCCAGAAATTCCAGTAAAGAATTTCTTTCTAGTATCTAATCTGAATCTCCCTTCTTTCAATTTAAAACCATCAGCCCTTGTCCTATTGTTACACTCCCTGAAAAGAGTCCCTCTCCAGCTCTCCTGTAGGTCCCCTTCAGATACTGGAAGGCTGCTATATGGTCTCCCCAGAACCTTCCCTTCTCCAGGCTGAACACCACCAGCTCTCTCAGCCTGTCTTTATAGGAGAGGTGCTCCAGCCCTCTGATCATCTTTGTGGCCCTCTAGTGGATCTAGTAGGTCCACGTCCTTCCCGTGTTGAGGACGTCAAAGCTGGACACAGTACTCCACAAGGGGTCTCACAAGAGCAGAGGGATAGAATCACCTCCCCTGACCTGCTGGCCACATTTCTCTTGATGCAGCCCAGGATGCAGTTGGCTTTCTGGGCTGCCAGTGTGCACTGCCGGCTCATGTTGAGCTTCTCATCCACCATTACTCCCAAGTCCTTCTTCTCAGGGCTGCTCTCCAGCCGTTTTCTGCCCAATCTGTATTTGTGCCTGGGATTGTGGCAAATGATGACAAGTGGTATGTGATGTAGAAAACTGGCTTTTTTCCCTCCCTTATTCTATCCTTCCTGTATACCTGAAATTATACATTTACTTTAAAGTAAATGGCACCATTGTTGACAGCCAATTCAGATGTGAAGAAGTGATCCAGATGTCAGTTCTGATCCATATACCAAAAACCTAACAAGGCAATGAGCTACAAGTGGATGTCATTCCTTGGGAAATGGAAGATATGGGGGTAATTTGGAAGCAGAAGTTGATGACAATTCTCTGGAGGAGTAGCCGTTTCACTATAGGATGAAATGCAGTGAAGTGACAGGCCAGGCTACTGGGTTGCTCATTCCCACAGCAGTTTTGGTCCAGAACAGCTCTATGTTTTGCCACCTGACACACTTACTACAGGACAGCCAGCGAACTGCTAGGGGGCTGCACAAGGCTTGGGAGTCACAGGACAACTGTCGTTAGCTATCAATTAACTACCTGTTTAAGTAAACACAGCCAGAGCCCAGAACTGGAGACTGATGGCCTGTGCTCACTGCTTAAACCAATGCTTTTAAAGCGTGAACAAAAGCATACTTTCACCAGCAGGCACTGCTTATGGCTCACACAAGAATATGAACAAGTCCATTTGATACTCTGATATTAAAATAAAAATATAGGCACCAGACTGGCTTTTAGCATGTTAGATTTTCTGTAGGGATTTGAGCTCTATAGCACTGCACAGATCTTCCAGAGCAGATCTGGATGTTCACAGTCCATCCAGAGTCTCAGTTTTTTCTTTGTCTCATATGCCACTGTGAAGTGCTATTCTGATTTTCTCCCAGTTTTACTTAGAGCGTCGAACGAAAACAGAGCAAGTTCACATTGTTAGGGCCAGAGAATTTTCAGAATTTTAAGGCCACAAATTTTTCTTATGAATATATAGCATAGTTTTTAGTGCACCAAGAAAATAAGTCCTCCTTCCAAACTGCCCCATACTTTGTTAATCCACTTCCTGATCCACAAAAGTGTCACTTAGCATCAATAGAACCAATCACGGTAAGAGTCAGTGACTGAAACAAACAGGGGAGAGGACAGGGAGGGGGAGGAGGCCCTCCTTGAAGGCCTCAAACAGTTGCAAGGAGATAAATAATGCAGACCTGGAGCTCAAAGACTGATAAGGCTCACAGGTGCCTGCAAAGCAGTAGAACTGCCTCGTGAAGAAAAGATAGTTCTGCCACTCCTGTAGTGAGCTTGCTAGTTGTCTGTTCTCATGCTACAGTATCCGACAAGTGAACTCCTGTTTCATTAGCCATGCAATGCATATAAAAGTGCAAAACCCTGCATATGCTAATGCAGATTATAGAGACAACAGTAGAGAAACCTGAGATGAAGCTGCCCCTTAACAAGTGGGGTGGCCCATGCTAATTCAGCAAATATAACAGGGGAAAACAAGTACTCCTAGTGTGACAAAAGAAGACTATCCCTGGCAAGACTTTTTCCCAAGATAGAAGATTGTACCTCAAAAGATTTTTTCCCCAAGAAAGATTATGCCTGAGAAGATTCCCTAAGAAGATGCTGGAGCCAGGACTAGTGCTCTCATAATATGTCTCTGCCTATCTATCTGCTCCTTTTTGTCCTCTCTTTTGCCTTTTCTTTTAAAGTTACTTCTTGTATAACTGTTGCTAAAAATGCAGTCAATTCACTTACCTCAGGAGTAACATTTGTGCATTTCAAAACTCAAAAAAACTCCTGTCCCAATTCTAGTGTGATACCTGCATCTCAATTTCTTTTTAACTACCAAAGCAGGGGCAGATGGCTGTGTCCACAGCTCTATAAAATGCAGCAACTGCAACACCATAATTGATTCTGTTAAAAGCACTGCTGAGAACTGAGAGACAAGTTTTAGACCTGCTGTACCATATCAGTTCCTCTATTTCTGTAGCAGACAAATTACAAAGTCATGCTCTTTCAGCATAGTTAGAAACTTCATTCCATCTACAATATGAAGTAAAATGAAGAGTAACTCTAATTTAAAAGGTATGTAATGGTTGATTTTCTCTGTATCACTGTGTCAGTTGTCTTAAGAATACAGCTATTCACTGCTTAGGGTAGTATTTCTTTACAATGAACTTTTATATTACCCAACAAAATAAAATTCATAAATATCAAGACAGAAACATATCAGACACATGGTTACCTCCTGTCCTTTTAAGCAGTATTTTTTTCTTTAACTTTGGAATTAAACACTGTCTTCCTACCTTACATGAGCCGCCCATGCCACTGTGACTATTAAGAAGGTCATCAAGTAGACTGCAATTTTTGCTAGAAGCAGCTGCTGAACACTTTCACCTAGTTTCTGAAATAGAAATACAGAGGTAGAGAAAGTTAAGTGTTACATTGTGAAATTATTAACAATATCTGCAAATGAGGAAGGACATGCAGTCATGAAATAGATTTTTTGAAAATGCCTGTTGAGAATGCTGTTCTCTTCCAACTATCTGTTCACTACCATGCAGAGGAACTAGTTTATTAGACATATATAAGTATACTGAAATATATAGTTAGTGACATATGGCATACCAACACATCTCTTTAATCTGTAAGAGGGCTTCCCAATGCTCTAGTCACATTGTGATTCATATATGCACCCTCTCATCACTGTTACTGTGATAATATCTTTCCGAGGATGGCTGGCCACAAAATGCATCCTATTTTCTTGCACTGACATGTGGAACAGAAGCACCATACAGCTTTTCATGTGGATTTTTAACAATAAGGAACAGAAGGGCTTTACCACAGTAAGTATTGTATATACCACCACATTGAATTAAATAGACTCGTGTCACCTATTTGCCACATTATGGATCATACTTGAGTTCCCAAAATTAAATAAGACAAAGTGTTTGGATCTTGGTCTGTTTTTAATAGCAGAAAAAGAAACCATGATTAAAAAAAAAAAACAAAACCCACAAACAAACAAACAAAAACCACAAAACCAACCAAACAAACAAAAGCACCGAAAAAAACTCCACAAAAACCCACCAAAAAACCCCCACAACTGTAAACTTTCTTAAATTATTAATTTATGTTTCCTAACATTGCTGTTTCTTTCAGAATTAGTTTATTTCCTGTTGTCTTCTTTTTCTAGCTTTGCTTATTCTGATTACATTTATTACTAACCTGAATTAAAACCAGCATTTAGTTTGCACTACGTAAGCAGTATCTCTAAATGATGCTGTATTACGAAAGAGAGCATACACCTTCTGAAAGATGCTTTGGTCAGATGGACAATTCATTTTTCATACAAAAGTAGGTGGATAAAAGCTAAGTCCCACAATATACAGCTCATTCAGGCTTACATCACAACTCCAGCAGAGTGTATCTTTAGCACCTAAGTTCTTCACAGCTCCTACACTTAGGGAAAATTTCTGTTGGCCTTAATATTACTTATGACTAGGGCTCTTTGACGGTCTGGAACTTGAAGTGGGGCTGCGAAATTAGGATAACACATGTACTTGCAAAGCCACAAGAAACAACAAAACAGAAGACATATGATACCTGGTCAGGATGTATTTTTGTGTGAGCCACAGGCAAAATCTGAAATACAAAACCTTATTAGTACATGACATTCTTTTATCTTTATTAAAATACTAAAAACTTCAGGTGGCTGCAGATACTCCTGGATCACACAGCCACCCACAGCCTGCAGCTCTGGAAGGCAGAATCACCCTACACGGTGGCCCAGGGACCACGCTTTACCTCCCCCACCATCTGCCGGGGGACGACCGGCCGTACTCGCCGGCACAGGCCTCCCAGCCCCCGCCTCCGGCATTTCCTGGCAGCGCAGGCCAGCACGGCCCCTCCACAGCGCCGGGCGAACAAACGCAGAGACAGGGCATGGCCGCAACCCGCGGGGGCCGGGACAACCTGCGCCTGCTCGGAGCTTTTCCCTCCCGCCGTCCAACAGCGGGCCCCAGACCTGGCCGCCCTACCGGGCCTCCCCACGGCGCCAGCCCGCCCGCAGCCCCGCCANCCGTCCCGTCGGCCGCCTCATGAGGGAGGGACTGCAAACCGCAAGAAGTTCTACCAGGCCAAGTGCAAGGGCCTGCACGTGGGTCGGGGCAATGCCAGGCGCAAATACAGGCTCGGTGGAAAATGGATTGAACCCTGAGGAGAAAGAGGTGTTGGTGGCCGAGAAGCTCACCATGAGCAATGTGTGCTGGCAGCCCAGAAAGCCAACTGCATCCTGGGCTGCATCAAAATAAGTGTAGCCAGCAGGTCAAGGGAGGTGATTCTGCCCTGCTGAGATCCTGGAGTAGGGTATCCAGATGGGAGGCCTCATTTAGAAAAAAAGCATCAAATGTGTAGCTTTTTAACATGCATACAGGAAGGCTTTCATGATGGACTTGCAGTGGGCCTTAGCAAAGAACGGGCTGGGAAATCACCTTCAGGAGGTCTTCATGGAGTACCAGAAACAGTCCAGAAAGAAGGGCCTTTATACGTTTGCCCATACGGATATAATGCGTTCTGCAGAAGTTTCCTGAGGCAAATATGTGGATGAATGGCATCTTCATTGGGGTCTGAGCTGGAGCACACATTGTTGAACTAATCACAGTGCAAGTGACTGAGATCTAAGAGCCCCTTCAGCTGAGATCCCAGAACTCAATCTCTTTTCATAAACAAGCTGAAGTATTGTAGATGATGAGAGAAAATAGCAGAACTGCAGCAACTTTTTTATTATTATTTTTTATTTAAAAAAAAAGAAGGGGCAAGCCTTTGGCTGAAATACTGAATTGATGTTCCAAATGTAAGCAGAATACGCATGGACTTCAGTAGGGACGGGTATAGTTCTGTGGCTCCAACAGTAATTTGTTTTGCGAGGCACTGGGATGCAGAGCAATATTGAAAGTTCAGCTGCTGAAGCAAACCTATTTTTAAAAGGTCTTGCAGTTCTTCTATCTCCATTTTCCATAGCGGGTTCTGAATCTAGTGACACTAATGGTGTCTTCTGGGTCAAAAAACATGAGCAATAGGGGCAAAGGAAAACATGACTTTTACAGAAGCAATTGATATTCCTCAAACAAATTCACCAGTGATAGATGAATCTTGGCTGGAACAGATGCCTTGGGAAAAATAACTCTGCTGCCACAGGCCACAGAATAGTTTTGTTGCAGGGAATTTGACTTTATTAATTGCCGATTAACAAACTTGTAATTACTGATTCTAGCACTGAAAAATGAAGAAGACAAAAGTTTACTTAGGGAAAACATCCCAACATCCGTCTGGACACCTTTCCTTCCCACTTTGTACCCTCGGTTCCTTGGTGAATCCCACAAGACTGGGTGCGATGTGGTGTCATTACTGCTCCATTTTTCTGTCTCCACTTCTCTGGAACGGGATCCTCCACTGTTTGCAGACCTCTCAGAGGTGTACCTCTCTGTGTCCTCTTCTGTGTGTCTGCCCCTACATGGGTGTCTCTCTGGTCATCCTGCTCAGGCAGCTTTTCTTGTGCCTCTCATATGAAGGCAGCATCATCATGCCTTCACATACCTGCTGCCCTGGTACCTCTTCTCTCTGCTCTGGTGTCTCATGCGCCCCGTCCTGTGTGCCCCCCCCAGCCCTCACCCTGCTGGGTTTTTTTAGGTTTCGTGCTTACAAAGGTTGTCTATTTTCGTGGTTTGGCCTCAGAGGGCAACAAAGAAGCGCGTGGCAGCCGCTCTCTCTTGAGCCCATCCACAGCCAGGAGGGCAAAATCAGAAGAAAAAGGCAAAACTCATGGGACAAAGGCAGTTTAACAGAACAACAAAACAGTATCAAATAACATGGATAAAGAAGTACAAAAACACGATTACGATGCTGACCACTCACCAATGGCACCCAGGACCCTCCCAGCGCGGCGCGCACCCCCCACTTCTTGTCCCCCTCCCCTTCCCAGTCGGCTCCCCGCTAGCCCCTGGGCATAGCTCACATGGGATGGAATACCTGTGCCCTGCTAGAAGAATTAACCCTGTCCCTCCCAGAACCAGGACACTATTCTTTGTATATATTTTTTCCCTTTGGCATTCAGGGCTGGGGCTGGACTGTATGTATAGTCTGAGTTATAAAACATGCTGAGGAGCGTATGTTGAATGAGAGCAGTGTATAAGACACAATGTAAATCACAAGAATTTTAGAATACAGCATAATATGAATTCAGGTGGAAGAAACTGAAATTTTTTATACAAAAGTTTTTCTATGCTTTATGTTTTATGAAACATGTAATTTAAGCTCAAAGCATACTTATTACTCAGAATTGAGTCACCTCCAGGTACACAAATCTCTGAATGACTAATTTTGTGTTGTATCACAATAAATTCTGGAGCTAAGGAGAGGCAATGAAAGAGATAAGTTAATGGTTTTCATAGGTCGCTTCTGATAATTATTAACCGTGGTTTAAAGTCTTCCTCTTTATTGCTCTCTCTCACACACACTTGAGCAGTCATGTTCTCCAAGAACTGGAGGGTTTTGGTGTTACCTGATGATTTGTTCCTAGGATTAAAAAACAAAACAAAACAAAAATGAAAAGGCAAAACTAAAAGAAGTGCTGTCTCTTTCCTGCAGTCAAATCACCTCTTCATGTGTTACTCTACAGAGTGGCGGTTTTCAATGAGGATGACTGGCCTGTTACAGCACACTAGCTACCACTTGTGTTACCGCCCTCAGGCAGTAAGTTATTCTTGCAGCCAAAATACAGTTTTGCTCTGCATTTTGAGAGTTGGCATGAACTCAGTTTTCTAAGTGCTTTGCCTTCATTTCCACGTTTATTACCCCATATACCTCATTACTGGGAAATGTCCTCAAGTGGTTGCATGCTGCTTCCTAGCTGTGAGGATTTCTTTGCAGGATGAATACACATATCTTGTGCAGTGGTCTGGTAGGGATGTTACTTGCTTGTGATAGCCAATAGTAAAGCCTTCAGTTGTAGCTCAAATTGTACTTGTATCTCAATACCACCCTTATTACTGTCTAACATGCTTAGGTTATGCAGCAGCATTTTGAGAAATGACTACTGATTTAGAGAATCCAAGTTCAACATAATGTATTGCAGCAATATAGAGCTGCTCAACAGGATAAGGGGTTTTAAGGCTAGATGTTCCTAGGTAGCTTTGCAACACTGCTCTGTATTCATGTGCTCCAGTGTGCTGTTACTTCTGAAGTGACCTAAAAGCAAACAGCACTTCCAAAGGGGCCATGCTTCTTGGCTTGATTTAAATACCTTAGTCCAGCTGTTTCCTACTAGTATCTGTTCATCAAGGCAAATGGTAGGGGAAAATGGGTCTGTGAAATGAATTGCAAGACCCTGACCATAGACAAGTTTGATTTATTGAGCCAGAGCAGGGTTTTTGTCTCAGAATTCAAGGTAACTTACAATGGACCCACTGTCTTCATAGCTGTTTGTACAGAGCATGCTGTTGGTTGTTCTGCAGCTCTTCACTTAGCCAGTGACACAAACGGTCTTTGGGAAGGAGAGCACAGCTTACCATCTGGAGCTATTATGAACATCTGTTCTCACATAAAGTGCCATACACTTCTGTGCAAGTCACTGCTGCAGCTAAGTACAGTGTATGGACACTATGTATAAGAGAGGGCATCATTCACCCTTATAAGTTCAAGCTTAAATCTCTGTGCTGTGTTACTGTCTTGAAATGCTTTTTTGTTAGCCCTTAGAAGTAGGAATAGAGGCTTGGGGAAATGTGCAAAAGCATTGAACTCTGGCTTAGCTGTGTTCATATTTCACATGACGATAAAATTTCTGCATAGTTTAGCAGGGCCAAGGTTAAGCAAACACAGAAGTCTTATAAAAGGAGTCTCTGTAGCAGTGTGCTGTAAAATCCACACAGATTAGTCTTAATCTATTGAATTTCTAAGGAACATGCAGAAGCAATTACCTCACTTGTTTGCACAGATACATTAACCTTTCCACTTCACTTTTCTGCCTGTGCTTGTTCTGTAGTCCAGTTGCTTTGGGTGCTTCTCAATTGGAGACTCGCTAAGGATACAACATGTCAATTTGCACCTCAAAAAAAGAAAAACACTTCCTTTTTACCTCAGAATCTGTTGCTGAAGGACATTCTGGTAAGTAAAAATGCTGATTGAATCTTTGGTTTTACTAATACTTGTACTGAAGAATGCTAACTGATGAAAGTTCAGTCATATGTTCTCCAGTGGAGAAAGGAAAGCTCTAATTAATTATTTTTAATAGACCTCAGATTAGTGTCTTTACTTGACAAGAATTTGGCTTATTTGTTTAGTGTGCAATATATCCTTGCATAGACAACTTTATGGCATGAGAGAAAAAAACATGGTGAGGTCTTCTACAGCTAGACTTGGAGCTGCCACATATGCTGGAATCAGAATTTAATTTTTAATTCTGTAATGAAAAATTATTACTTTATGCACGTGTTTATTATGGGTGATTGTTAAACCATGGATCTCTGAAACATGTTGAACACAGCATTGATTTCACCTTCGGAGCTGCATTCCAGAAACTGTTGTAATATTCTATTATATGCCTCTTTGCCACATTGCTCTCCCTTACACAAATTTACATATGCTGTAGGCTGCACAAAGTATCTTCCAGGTCTGGGATTGCAAGGCAGTGCTTCAGCTCTAATTGCTA
>VZTM01001460.1:639-12572 GCA_013400555.1 Jacana jacana
GGGGCTGATGGTTGGACTGGATGATCCCATGGGTCTTTTCCAACCAAAATGATTCTATGAAAACAGACAACAAGCCATTTCCCTACGTACATACCCACATTATCCCTTTGCTTGCAAATATATTTCTGACAGCACTCAAGGCAGTAGTTATTACCCTTCTAGGCAAGCCTTCACCTCAGTTTTCAGTTTAACCGTGCTACACAGGTACAGGAGGAAGCAGATGCTCACTGACCAGTCTGATTTAGGCAGCTTTCGTTTCCTCAGCGCGTTAGAAAACACCCGTTGGTCCTAAACCCCTTATTTTCCACGCAATTGAAGAACAGAGCGGGTTAGGTCCCGGCGCCGACTGCGCGTGTGCGTACGGGTAACGTTTCCACTGATTTCAAAGGGGTTGTATTTACATGAAATTGGGGTTAAAGAATTTCAAAGGGTAATTTCTCCTTCTCGCTCGGTGCTGTTTGATATGCTACAGGAGTCCGGTGGTGCCTGAGGGGTCTAGTTGACAGAGCCCTCCCCTGTTACTGCCTGAAATCAGAATGCTTTGCAACAAAAAAAACCACCCCAACGACAACAAAAAGAGATTGTAAAACACACGAGCATCGTCAAATTACTATTCTGCCCAAGTTTTGTGCTTAAGGACTGTCTAAGAGCCAAAGTAGCACGTGATCCTCTGCCTCAGAAAGGCGCTCGCTTTGCTAATTGAAGGACCTTCCAGACTTGAAAACCACTTTGGCCGCTGAGCGTATTTCAGCGACGCCGTCAACCAGAACAGTGGGACCGGGGCCCAGTGCAGCTGAACCAGGGGCTGAATTTAGTGCTTCACCGCAGATATTTGATCTTTAAAGGCAGATTTAATGCTTTAGATCTAACGCATCGTCTCTTATTACGCCATTTCTAGACAATACTCATCTTCAACTCCTAGGGCTTGCGCTACTGTTTTAACGTTAAGTAGCAGAAAGTGGTGGGGATTAAAGGCAGCACATGGGTAATTGAGTTCATCTCCAGTAACTTTGAAAATCCCAGGCAGACCTCTGAGGTGCTCAATTCTCGTTAATGAATAAGCTTAAAAAGATAAATGCATAATTGAACGGAGCCAAAGAAAGCTGTCTTGGAAGAAGAACAATGCCCCCTTCTGGAAAAGCTTGATATTCCCTGGTTTTAGCCCCTTTGAGGGTTTTGGGCTTTTTTTTAAACCACGTTATGGTGTTTTCAGATCTCAAGATGAGTAAAGCGGAGGGTGCTTTGGCACTGCCAAGCGTCCTCCCCACACTGAAACCCCCTGCCAAGATGACCCAATGAAAAGGCACCAAAGTAGAACAATTACAGCTTCTCACAAAAAAAAACCCCAGAGCTGAGCTTCGCTAAAAACAAATTAGTCCCTTCCTCTGCTCAGCACTTAAGTTGCTTGTTCTATATGGAGTAGGAAACAGCAGTAAAGTGTACATGACTTTCCTTTTTCTCATTCAATAGGGAAAAAGTACAAAGTCCCTTCTCCCCTGACTGCAGCAGAACAGGAGGAACTCTCTACTTTCTAATGGAACTTGTTGTTTCAATTACCATGGTTTTTAGTGATTCCTAATTAAAAGTTGAACTATGCAAAACGAACAACTGTAGCGACACACACAATATGTTCTCTACACCCTAACAACAGCTTCTGCTCACCTAGAAACTGTTGTTACGTAGTACATGATAGTGTGATCACCCACTACGAGGGTGGTGGACCACTGCGAGAGGTTGCCCAGGGAGGTGGTTGAGGTGCATTACCAGCAGATCCAGAGAGGGGATTCTGCCACATTGCTCTGGTGAGACCTCACCTGGAGCACTGTGTGCAGGTCTGGAGCCTTCAACAGAGGAAGGACACAGACCTGATGGAGTGGGTCCAGAGGAGGGCCATGAAAATGCTCAGGGGGTTGGAGCACCTTTGCTGTGAGGACAGGCTGAGGGAGCTGGGGTTGTTCAGCCTGGAGAAGAGGAGGCTCTGGGGAGACCTCAGAGCAGCCTCCCAGTCCCTGAAGGGGCTACAGGAAGGCTGGGGAGGGTCTGTTTACAAAGGCCTGCAGGGACAGGATGAGGGGCAATGGCTTCAAGCTGGAGAAGAGCAGCTTTAGATTGGACATTAGGAACAGGTTCTTTGCTCTGAGGGTGGTGGAGCACTGGGACAGGTTGCCCAGGGAGGTGGCTGAGGCCCCTTCCCTGGAGATCTTCAAGGGGAGGCTGGAGGAGGCCCTGGGCAACCTGGTCTAGTTGGGGGAGTCCCTGCTGACTGTGGGGAGGTGGGACTAGATGACCCTAGAGGTCCCTTCTGGTCTGGACCATTCTATGATTTCTACTTGAAACAGGATGGTATGCACAGCTGTAATAAGAATGCAGCGACAGGAAGTCAAAGTTCATGTAATAATCAAAATGAGAATCCACTTCCATCATTTTAGTAGCTCTGTATCATCTTATACCTGCTGATGGCATTCACTGGTTTATACCGACGACACCAGTCCTCTGTGTAGGTAGAACCCATCTTATGTGTTGATTTACTGCAATCCACTCCTATACCCTATGCCTCATCCCTTGCTCATTTAATCGTTTCTCTTTCCTCAACACATTGTCTTTGGCAGCACGAAAAGTTGATCAACCGACCACGAAGCACAAGAAGAATTCCTTCCGATTCATCAGGTAAGAGCACATACACCACACATTGATATTGATACAAATAATAGTGATATTTGCTAATTCTTTTTAAACACCAAGGTCTGTTCCAGCTGTAATTGATATGTTAAAACGCCATCTTCAGGAACCAGAAGTATTAATGTATTAAAAGATATGAGGCCTAAAAAGATGATGAAGGGAGTGGAGNAGCTTTTGCAAGAGAATATTGTGGTGGGCACTGGAAGAGCATGCAATTTTTTTTTTAGAAAGAGATTCAATTTTTACAGCAGAACTCCAGTATAGCTGACCTCTCAACTATAAGAAGTGCCCAAACCCTTTTGTATTATTTCAGCTCCAAAAGTTGTAGACCATTGCTGAACCTCCTCTTGGAGTTACCAAAACAAACTTCTTTAGCAAGAAGCAGCAATCCCTTAAAACAAGTTGGGGAGCTCACCCGCCTTGAGAAAGCTTTTCAAAAGAAAGAAGATTTACACAGCAGAAGAATAAGGCCCTTAATTTTACTCATTTCTGTCCTTCAGAGTCCCCGTGGGACAGCGTGCTGTACTGGCTGGCAGAAGAGCTGGCAGAAGACAACACCTCCTTGCTTACTTTACGCTTCCCTGTCCGGCGCAGCGCGCTGCAGCTCGTTCAGCTCAAGTGCCCCAACAATTTAACACTCCAGATCTACGAGCTGCTCTGCTGCTGGAACAAGACCCTGCCAAGGTCGGCAGATAAACGGCGGCTCCTGTCCCGCTACTTGCGGCAGAGCGGCAGAAGGGACCTTTCCCAAGAGCTTCGTTCCAAGTGGGAAAGTAAAGCCTTCCCTTGACGGAAGCGCTGGCAACGCGACGGCACCGTTTCTCCTCTTTCTCTTGTTAAAAGGTGGGAGTATTTCTGTGATATCTCTGGATACACTGAACAAGGGACAGGGAAAACAGCTGGAGATGACCCAACTGTTTGTGTACATGTCACCTTTGCCACCTCTTCACTGAGGCGAAATGGAACACCAATGTCCTTGTTTGACAAAAGTGAACATTTCTGGAGACGTGGAAAAGATGAGGTATAGAAAATACAGGTATGAAGGATCATAGACTGGTCTGTACAGGCTTTTAAGGACTTGAATTGTTTGCACATACTATACTCAATCAGCATAGAACCCTATTTCATAGAATCGTCCAGGTTGGAAGGGACCTTCAAGGTCATTGAGTCCAACGATCAACCCAGCTCTGATAAAACCCATCACTAACCCATGTCTCTCAGCACCACCTCTGCCCAGCTTTTGAATCCCTCCAGGGATGATGCCTCAACCCCTGCCCTGGGCAGCCCATTCCAAGCCTGAATAACGCTTTCAATTGAGAAATTATTCCCAATATCCAACCTGAACCTCCAGTGGTGCAACTTGAGGCCATCTCCTCTTGTCCCATCGCCTGTAATTTGGGAGAAGAGACTGACCCCCCCCCGGCTACACCCTCCTTTCAGGGAGTTGGAGAGAGCCAGAAGGTCTCCCCTCAGCCTCCTCTTCTCCAGGCTGAACACTCCCAGCTCCCTCAGCTGCTCCTCAGGAGACTTGTGCTCCAGAGCTCCATTGCCCTTCTCTGGACCCACTCCAGCCCCTCCATGTCTTTTTTTATGGTGAGGGGTCCAAAACTGCACACAGCCCTTGAAGTGGGGCCTCATCAGTGCCCAGTACAGGGGGACTACCACCTCCCAAGTCCCACTCTCCACGCTGTTTTATGTTAAAGCATTCCTACACGCTTTAAACACTGGGAATTATTTACAACACTTCATCCGAATCTTATGAATCATTTCATGATATAGGGATTCCTCTGTATCCCATAATAAGAGCTATAAGGTTCTTCAGAGGAAAGAGTAACAGAACAGTTATGACACAGACAGAGGAAATTTCTTCTCACTTTCAGCTTTGTCAGTAATTAATCCCAACTTCTATACTCTCAGCAAATGTCCTAGCAGATTTCAGTGTTACCATACGTAAATATCTAAACAATTCCCAGAACTTAATGGATTTGTTGCCTCAATTTTATCTAGCACGTAAATCTGACTTTTTTTCAGGATACTACCAAATTGGGAAAAGTATTTCTTCATACACATTTTAAAACATAGTGCTTAAAAATGTCATTCATTCTTCTGGGTTCTTGTATTCAAGGTACAGAGAGTAAGTCAGGTCTATTTGGGGCATTCCTCAGCCACATATTTTAACCTACAAAACCACATTGATTTCCAGGTTAAGTATCATAGAATGGTTTGGGTGGGAAGGGACCATAAAGCCCATCCAGTGCCACCCCCTGCCCTGGGCAGGACACCTCCACCCACACCAGGCTGCTCCAAGCCCCCTCCAACCTGGCCTTCAACCCCTCCAGGGATGGGGCAGCCACAGCTTCTCGGGGCAACCTGGGCCAGGCTCTCCCCACCCTCACACCAGATATGTTCTTCCCCACATCTCAGCTCCATCTCCCCTCTTTCAGTGTCCAACCCTTCCTCCTCCTCCTATGGCTCCCCTCCCTCATCCAGAGTCCCTCCCCAGCTTTCCTGGAGCCCCTTGAGGGACTGGAAGGGGCTCCAAGGTCTCCCTGGAGCCTTCTCTTCTCCAGGTTGAACCCCCACTAACTCTCTCATCCTGTCCTCATGGCAGAAGGGCTCCAGCCCTTGGGGCATTTTTGTGGCCTCCTGTGCGCTCCCATCCTTCTTATGTTGGGTACCCAGAGCTGGACACAGTGCTCCAGGTGGGGTTTCACCAGAGCAGAGCAGAGGGGAAGAATCCCCCCCCTCACCCTGCTGGCCATGCTGCTGGGGGATGCAGCCCGGGCTGCAGGGGGCTTTCTGGGCTGCAAGAAGACACTGCCAGCTCATGCCCACCTTCTCATCAACAAGCTCCCCCAAGCCCTTCCTCCTTTTATAGCTGCATTTCTACTGAAATAAGATTCCAATTGACAGTCTTCTGTTAGTTGCTGCTATATTGCAACTCACCTCATACCACACACTGCAAATTTCTCTCAAAAGCTGAACTTTGATATTTTTGTTAAAGCCTGAGGGTAACTGGCAAGCGCCAGTGATCTGTACTATCCTGGGAGAACCCTTGGTATTTACACAGACAAATATCAATTTGGGGCTACACAGACTGTCACATCTGTGTGGTTTCCCTACAAAAAGCACAACAGATGACATTCCTTCTTCAAGTCCACCCGTGCATTTTGGAGTTACCATTATTCTTCTGGATTCCATTTTCCTCTTTCAGCCCCCTTCATGCCTCCCCCCTCCCCTAAATATTATAATATAAACTTTAAATGCTAATCTAAATATAAAAGTTATTAATAAAAACCTTCTTAACGTTTAGATTATGTGGAATCACTCTGTGACTTGGTGAAAAATCTTAATATTTCCTTTTCGGAGGTCACGTGTTTGCAACATTTCCAAGTCACCCCCTCAATGAGAAAATCATATTGCAAAAGAAAAGATAAATAGGAACAGTGTTAATTATTCATCTAGTCAGTAATGGCTCATCCTGTAGGATTACCAATTTTTCATTGTAAGATGTACGAGGAATTTAATGCCTCCAGTGTCACGTGACCATCCTTTCCTTTTGTAATTCTTTCAATAAAGATTTATTAATATTTTTTTAAATGTAGACTGTCTGCTTCTGATCAAAAAGAACATCACACTTCTCTGAACATACATGTAGAATCACAGAAAATCAGGTTGGAAGAGACCCTTGGGATCATTGAGTCCAACCATCAGCCCCACTCTACAAAGGTCTCCCCTACAACAGATCCCCCAACACCACATCTCATCCACTCTCAAACACAGTCAGGGATGGGGACTCCACCCCCTCCCTGGGCAGCCCAGTCCAGGCTCTGACCATTCTTCCTGGGAAGCATTTTTTCCTAATTTCCAGACTAAACCTACCTCACGTTCAGCCCCTTGTCACCCAGCACCCCCAGGTCCTTTTCTGCCAGGCAGCTCCAGCCACACTGCCCCAAGCCTGTAGCCATCCATGGGCTTGGTGTGGCCCAAGGGCAGGACCTGGCACTTGGCTTCGTTGAAGGCCATGCCATTAACATTGGTCTTTCCATCCAATCCAAGTCCCTCTGCAGAGCTTCCCTGCCCTCATGCAGATCAACGCTCCCACCTCACTTGGTGTCATCTGCAAACTCACTGATGGTGCTCTCTAGATCCTTGTCAACATCATGCTTCAATGGAGGAATTGAAGCCATTCCCTCTCGTTCTACTGTTAATTCCCCATGAGAAGAGACCAGCACCTACAATGCCCCAATAATAGGAGAAACATTGCAGCGAATTTGACTTCGGTTTTCCATCTAGATTAGTATTTCAATACAACTACCACCGTTCTGCCACAAGATGGCCTCTGAGTTTAAGAAAAACGGCACACCTGCATTTCTCACGGTGAAAAAACACAGCAATAAAACACTGCGAAAAGCTAGAAGTCGTCTGTAAAGACCCAAATCACTGGGGTCCCACAAGGTCCTCAAACCAGGACACAGACCCAGTGTCCCACTATTTCATTCCATCAAATACTGTCTCCAAAACCTGAAAGGGTTCCCTCAGCCAGGTTTAGACTGACCAAACTGGAAACCAGAAACTTCCTTGAAAATTACAGCTGGCCTCTTTGGTTCTTTGATTTTCAGCTGGGACACCCAGAAACTGGACACATGCTGAGACACCACTGATAAGTGTGAAAAAAAAAACAACCAAAACTGTAACAGTGACTTATGGATGTGGAAACAGGCTAGAAAAATAAAGTTTGTCAAAAATAACAGAAAAACCTACTGGGAGACATTACCTATTGGCTGTTGGAAATGAATAGCTTCTGTGGACTGCACAATGTGGTGGGGTCCCTCTTATGTCTCCAGGATATTAAAAGGACTTGATTTTTAGCCCAGATGGAGACTCTCTGTCTGACACTGTCCATGCTGCATGTCCTTCTTCTTTCCTACACAGGTTGAAATCCTCCTGATCTTTCTGCAGTGTCTTGGGCTGAGTCCAGGCTCTGCTGTGGATTGTCTCTGACATTTATATTCACCCTCCTTTGAGCGCACTTTTGGGATTGGATTGGGTTGGTTTGTCCTTCACTCTTGTGGGCACAGTTGGGTCCCCCTCTAGGAGGGGTTTGTCTTCCCATCTGTGGTGGTTTGCCTTATTTTGATAATTCCCTTCACCTCTGACGTCCGATGATAGGACAAGGGGCAATGGGTGCAAGCTGGAACAGAGGAGGTTCCACTTGATATGTTAAAATGCCATCTTCAGGAAACAAAATTATTAATGTATTAAAAGATATGAGGCCTAAAAAGATGATGAAGGGAGTGGAGCATCTTCCATAGGAGAAAAAGCTGAGGGAGCTGGGTCTCTTCAGCTTGGAAAAAGGAGACTGAGGGGTAACCTCATAAATGTTTATAAATATGGAAAGGGTGAGTGTCAGGAGGATGTAGCCAGGCTCTTCTCAGTGACATCCAATGACAGGACAAGGGGCAATGGGTGCAAGCTGGAACAGAGGAGGTTCCACTGAAATATGAGGGAAAACTTCTTCAGGGTGAGGGAACCCTGGCAGGGGCTGCCCAGGGAGGTGGTGGAGTCTCCTTCTCTGGAGACATCCCAAACCCGCCTGGAGGCGTTCCTGTGTGACCTGCTCTGGGTGTTCCTGCTCCAGCAGGGGATTGGACTGGAGGAGCTTTCAAGGTCCCTTCCCATCCCCAAGATTCCGGGATTCTGTGAACTGCAGTCAAAACGTGGCAAAGAACACAGGCTGCACGGGAGGACTCTGCTCGGTTCTCTGCCTCTTCAGTGGCTGTAGAAAAGGTGCAAGACTGAGAGCAAAATGTGAGCTTTTTGGTTTTTCCCTGAGAAGGGGGATGTTTCCCCACCCCCTGATGCTAAATAAAAGGCGATGCTGTATATTTCTGCTAAACAGTGATGGCAACTGGAGAGAACGTGAGCCAAGAGAGGAAGCCAGTTGGCTCAGAAAGAAACAACCCGGAGAACTGTAATTCAGCTGAGGGAAGAGAGAACCCAACTACTGAAAACAGGGAACAGTTAAAGCAGGAAAGAAAGGGCGGAAACACACACGTTCCTGTAGCGCCACGGTTAGGGGACAGGCTGCCCGCCCTATCCCAGACTGGGGAAACACAGAGGAATAAGGCAGACTTTGTGTGTATTTCATAGAATCATGGAATCATTTAGGTTGGAAGAGACCCTTGGGATCATCAAGTCCAACCATCAGCCCTACTCTACAAGTTCTCCCCTACACCAGATCCCTCAACACCACATCCAATCTACTCTGAAACACAGTCAGGGATGGGGACTCCACCCCCTCCCTGGGCAGCTGATTCCACTGACTGACCACTCTCTCTGGGAAAAACCTTTTCCTCATGGCCAGCCTAACCCTACCCTGCTGCAGCTTGCAGCCATTCCCTCTCCTTCTATCGCTCATTGCCCGGGAGAAGAGACCAGCACCAACCTCTCTGCAATGCCCTTTCAAGCAGCTGGAGAGAGGGATGAGGTCTCCCCTCAGCCTCCTCTTCCTCAAACTAAACAACTCCAGGCCTTTCTCCAGTTCCGTGTCCCTCCTCTGCACTCGCTCCAGCACCTTGATATCTCTCTTGTGTTGAGGTGCCCAGAACTGGACACCAGACTCAAGGTGTGGCCTCACCAGTGCTGAGCACAGGGAGAGAATTATATTTAAAATATAAGCGTGGAGCTCAATGAGCAGGATCAGTAAAGCTGCCGAGTACAACAGATGGGTTTAATTAAGGAGGCGTAAGATGGCATTTGATCAACATCCCAGCCAAGCCCCTGACAAAAAAAATGAGTTATTTTATCCTTTCAACAGTGATGGGAGAAGTACTGTTTACACAGGCCCATTTTAAGGTTGGCCTTTGGTCAGATTATGGCCAGAGCAGACTTAGCTACATAGCAAAAGCTGAGAGAGCTTAATGCAACGGAAAGGATTCCCGACTGGGTTCCCGTTCTCCCAGGCCAGCTTTATCCTGCAAGCCCCAGTTTGGCCAGAAGATGCCGCAGAAGAGCTTCTACAAAGCTACCCGCTTTTGAATACTTCTCAAACCTTGCCGTGGTTTCAGCCAAAATTACCAAAACCAGACTGACAGACGGCCAAAAAAGGAAAAGGAGAGGATGAGGATAAAGAGCTTTACAAGTCTAGAACGAACTAAACGAGTTTAATGAAGTATTAATACTGAATTAAAACAAAAGCAAAAGGAAGAAAATAATGAAATAGACAAAACTTGTACAAAACCGAATGAAGTTCCCAGGAGGACGATCACGTCACCAGCAGCCTCAGGAAAAGCCCCAGACTGGACTGGGTGACTGACAGGAGCTGGATTCCATCTTTGGGGTCAGGAATGCTGGGATGGGGATCAAAGTCTGATGGACAGACAGGGTCCTCCTCAGAAGTCAGCCATGGAAGGGAGAGAGTTGGCCCTTTGATCCCTCAGCTTTTACACTGAGCGTGATGGGGAAGGGATGGAATACCCTGTGGGTCAGTTTGGGGTCCCCTGTCCTGTCTGCTCCTCACCACAGGGGTGACCCCTCGAGGCTTTTCCGCCTCCCACCTTCCACCAGGGCAAATCCCACCATTCCCTGCCCTTGGCTGTCCCAGCAATGAGTATCAGCCAGGGCCTCTCTGCACCATCCCTGGGGTGATCAGGGCTGAGAGCCCTGAGAGGGAACAGTTTCTGACCAATCTGTTCCATCTACTTCCACACATTTTTGAAAACTAGTAAACTTCACAGGTAAAGGAATAATTACTAATGGAAATAGCCAACTTATGTCCTCCTTTCTTTTTTTTTTTTTTTTCTATTATGGAGTTTTGATGCCAGGTCATTCCTCAGAGAAAAGATGACACCAGTGAAGAAATCTGGAAGTTTTTCATAAAGTATCTGTCAAAGATCAACCTCAGCTGATACAAGAGCAAATTTCACAGTTCTTCTAACACTAAATCCAAATGGGTTCAAGAATACTTCACTTCATCTCTCTGCCTACACACACACAATCCCCTAAAAGCTCTGTCCTGTTCACATCATTGGCCAAACATGACCACAATCCCAGTATTTACAGAGAAAATACGACTTAGAGGGGCAGCCAACAGTCGATGCTGGTCTAGAAGAGGTCGAGGAGACCACCTCCACAGCACAGCAAGTAGATCTGCTCACATGTCTTCAAATAGAATCACAGAATCTGAGGGGCTTTGAAAGATCATCTAGTCCAAGCCCCCAAGAAGGGGCTTAAGAGGCACTGAATCTCTTTGCTGAGCTTTTTCACAGAATGACAGAATCTCAGGGATTGGAAGGGACCTTGAAAGATCCCGTAGCCCAATCCCCCTGATGGAGCAGGAACACATCAATTTTTTTTTCTGCCAAAATAAGATAAAATAAAAAAATAAATTTAAAAAAAAAATCATGGAAAAGGAGAGCAGATCTTGAGAGAGAACTAAAACAGCTTGTCCAGCCAGAAAATAAAAAAGGAAAATTGGAACAATTATTTTCAGCTAGATAAACACTATGGAACTGTAAAGGATTTTCTCTGATTTCTCTTTTGTTGTTTTTTTGATTGTTTGTTTGTTTCCTGGCCAAGAGAAGCTCTTTTAGGCAAACACTGTTTATCAAACTGGTTCCTCAACATTAATATAAATATAGAGGGGGAATTAGAAGTAGTGCTGCCCCAGCCACCACAACCCTCCAGCAGGATTCACAGGAGAATTAGGAAAAGATACATAAAGGATTTTCAACAGCAGCTTTTCCAGTTCCTAACAGCCACTTTCGACAGCAGAGAAGTGAAGCCACAAGGAAATGACTTCTTTGTCCATTTCTGTGTTCCCAGATCGAATCATAGAATCATTTTGGTTGGAAGAGACCTTTGGGCTCACTGGACGGGCGTTATCAACGTACCCTTTAGACCAGCTCCTCGATGAGCCTCCTCTCACAAGCAGGGCTCCTGCTACCCCTGGTCACCTTACCCACCACGTACACCCAAAGACACACCTACAACCCCACCTAAACATGACTTAGCAGCTGATAGCATTGATTCCCATCTTAAAAAAAAAAAAAAAAAAGTATAAAATTAATCTGATTTATGGTTTCCCCATCTGAAAATAAACCACTGTCAAATCTTCCTCCCTCTTCCTCTTCAGCGCCTGGTAACCATAGCTACAGGATGTAGGTAGCAGGCACCAGTATAGGTTGGGAAATGACCTTTTAGAAAGCAGTGTAGGGGAAAGGGACCTGGGGGTCCTGGTGGGCAGCAGGATG
>VZTM01001460.1:12758-23053 GCA_013400555.1 Jacana jacana
AAGTTGAGGGACCCACGACGTTGTAACAACAGGGCGAGTCTATTGCAACTCCTTTTGTTCTGAAGCCCCAAGGCCAGCCCACGAGTAATTCAGGGTGCAACAGAAATTAGCTCCCAGGGTTGAAGCTGCACTTGTGTTTTAATAATAATAATAAAAAAAGCATGCTTCGTTGAACAGCGTAATTTCTTCCCCTGAATAATTTATGACAGCCAGCCTGCCCCACTGAAACGGTCACATTAATTTTAATGAGCTTGTCAAAGCCGTTCCAGCCATTTTATGTTTAATAGATTTAGCTGGGGTAATATTTTAACCCCCTGCTTCTTTTAAATGAGATAAGAAATGTGATACAAAACAGCTTTGAATACATGCTTTTCAGTTTCTTTTTCCCAGTTTATAGATTAGCATCTACAGTTCAGCCAAATATTAGTCACATTATGAATCTCTACAGTATATTTTATATTTCCATACCCATTTAAAGTTTTCCTCCACAGACTAAAAAAAAATAATAGGAACATGGAAAAAAAAAAACACTGGTTCTTTTGCAACCTGTTTTGTGGGAGAAGAAAGCATTTCAATTGCAAATTTTTGGAATTCATATCTTTGTTACTGGTGGTAGGATTTGGGTTGTTGGGTTTTTTTCCCCCCATCACTGAAAGTCAAGGTAGCTTAACATTTTCATCCTTCCCTTGAACGTCATTCTCACTGCATTTACACTGGGCCTCTTGGAACACCAGCATTTACCTCCAAACATCTTCTCATCTCTAACTGCTTAAGTTGGCCCTGCCAGGACCCAACTTTGGTATAAAAGACATGAAAACTCTGTTGAAGAACTAGCAATAGCAGTTTTGGGTAGAAATGGTCAGGCATTGGACACAAAACTATTATCACTGGAACATCCACAGGGAACATGCATCCTTTGGCTGAAATGGGATCCAGTTCCAATTCTGTCAACTATTTGTTAACTATAGAAGCCTTTCATCTTCTTTGATTATTCATCATGCTGGTAAATGAATGGAAACAATCTTCTTCAAAAGCCCACAAAACACCCTGCTGCAGCTTGAAGCCATTCCCTCTCCTCCTATCGCTAATTGCCCGTGAGAAGAGACCAGCACCAACTGAATACACCTAAAAATAGTACATGACACCAATGCAGGAAGGGTTACAAGCACAGTCATAAGAATAGACTTCAGAAAAGCCATGATGGAGTTCAATGCACATGTATTCTATTTTGGAAAAAGAAATAAAATGCAGAACTTTAAGAATGGGAAGAATAAGGGATTAGGCATAAAACTTTAAAATATTTCTTTTGGATTGCTATTTTAATATTTGAGTGCTGAAATGGAGCCTTTTAAACTTCAAATCTTGTCTGGGGTGAGCGATTCTATTGCATTTTTATTCTCAACAACTCAAAAGGAGGAAAAAAAAAACCAACCCAAGTCTCCTCTTTTCAAAGAAAGGAGCGGAGCAGTCGGGGTGATGAGCGCCCTTGTTCTTGCAGAAAAGAACTCACTGTTTGGAAAATTCTGTGAGCAAGTCTAATGCTGCCTCTCTCCGATGGTAACCACCACCTCTGCCTTATTTCATGTATCTTCAAACTCTCTTGTTCACCCCAGTCCCAAAGGCCACCTGAAAGCTTCATTGGAACGTCTCTGTTTTCATGGCAGACAACCGCCCGCAGGTCATGGTAGATCACAGATGTTGCACCTCTGAAATCCCTTCTTCCTGGAATTTTCCCTTTGAAAACTCAGCATCTCTGCTGAAAACTGCAGCAAAAACTGTTTAGTTTGAGGAGAGGCTGAGAGGAGACCTCATCCCTCTCTCCAACTGCTTGAAAGGGCATTGCAGAGAGGTTGGTGCTGGTCTCTTCTCACGGGCAATGAGCGATAGAAGGAGAGGGACTGGCTGCAAGCTGCAGCAGGGTAGGGTTAGGCTGGACATGAGGCAAGAATTCTTCCCAGCAAGAGTGGTCAGAGCCTGGACTGGGCTGCCCAGGGAGGGAGTGGAGTCCCTATCCCTGACTGTGTTTCAGAGTGGATGAGATGTGGTGTTGGGGGATCTGGTGTAGGGGAGAGCTTTGTAGAGTGGGGCTGATGGTTGGACTGGATGATCCCAAGGGTCTCTTCCAACCAAAATAGTTCTAGCATTCTATGACCACAACCCTACCAGATATGAATCACTGCACTCTACTACTAGCTGAGGATCTAATCCACAGCTCTTTTTCTTTGCAATATGCTCCATATTTTGCTTTCTACATACAACTGTAGGTCTTTCGCATCTGCAGCCAGACAGGAGTTCTGCCTTGGCATGTGAGAAACAGCCAACAACTTCATTTCCCATGACACCAAACCACTAAAGTTGAAGTAAGATTAACCACTAAAACAAGGCTGGAGGTGGCCCTGGGCAACCTGGTCTAGTTGGGGGTGTCCCTGCTGTCTGCGGGGAGGTGGGACTAGATGACCCTAGAGGTCCCATTCAGCCTGGACCATCCTAGGATTCTGTGATTCTATGAAAAAGGTTTTGAATATGAGAAGCCACAGGTTTCCTGGGAAGTGACAACTCAGAATAACGTAATTCTGAACCTGCAGTCAAATCTTCCACCACATAAAACATGAGAGAGGGTATTACTCAGTTCATTATTGCGTTCACACTATTGTACCATTTATACTGTTCACTAAAATAGGTATTAAAGGAACTATCTGGAATATTTAGAGGGAATAAACCCACCTTGCATTATCATGGGGAAGATAATCTCAGTGTCATCAGTGAAAGGTCTCCTGTGTCACTATTAAGAGATAATTACAACTATGTAAAGCCTGATACAGGATTCAGGTAATAAGCAACTAAAGGAGGATAATATAATTACTGCTAATCAACATGGATACATGGAAAATAGATCTTGACAAATTAAGTTGGCATCATTTTTATGATATTATAAATTCAGTTGATAAAAAAAAAATCATCAAGGCACATACTAATGGGATTAAAAGCTGAGTAACAAATAGATCTCAACGCAAAATGTAAATAGGGAATATCATCAAGTGGCTCTTTTTCTTTCATCACGCTTTTCCAGGACTGGTCTTACATTTATCTGTATTTTTTTACAGAGCTGAGGCCAGAAACAATTCAGGCAACGCTGACAAGTTTTGCTGTTGACTCAATGGGTGATGAAGGAAGACAGGTTCAATCCATGAAGGAACAATTCAATATAGTGATAGGTGCATTCGGGAGCAGAGGCCATTCTCACAGCGTGAAAGAAACTTTGAGACTCCCAAGGCAGCACCCACATAAAGGATGTTGCCTGAATAACACCCATCGTTAAGTTTGAGGGACACCTCAAGAGGCAGAAACCCACCCAAAGCCAAAGAGATTTCCATGTCAGGCTTACAGAATAAATGTAGCATGAAAAAATAAATATCATATCCTGTGCATCTCGGGTTAAGGATTCCCTCACCAAGTAGGTTGGACACCAACACCTTCCTATCTTTGATCCACAGCCAGAAAATACCTTCTACTTTTACCACTGTTTGTGATCACTCAAGAAACACATTCTCCAGTGAAATCATTCATGGGAAAAAAATAAAATATATATAGCAAATAGCCATGTTAGAGGCAGATGTTGAATAAGGTAGGATAAATAAAGCATGGGCTACTGGGGCTGTAGAACAAACAAGCTCAAGCTGAACTCTAGAACAGCCCCTTGTCAAAACACAACTGAACTATGAACAAACCCAGCAGGCATTATTTCAACTGAAGACACTATGGGGAGGTGGAAACAAAGCAACCAGTGGGCTTTTATCATATTTCTCTTTGTTTCGACAGGCTGTTGACCTGGGCTCAAGGAGCCCAGCACTACTTCAGGCAGCAGGTCTCCCTGTTGAGCCAGACTAAGGCCAAACAGGGCACAACAGGTACAATAATTAGGAAATTACAAGGAACTATAAGATAAAGATAAGGAGAAGGTACTACCAAGCACCAGACTAATTCATTCTCTGTTTAGCTGGATTTTACCAGAGGTTTACAGGTGGATTAAGTTTCACAGCACTTTTTTCCTACCCCATTTTACAGGGATTACAATTAAACCTGTATACACATGTATACTTGCCAGGACTATCATTTTTATTATTATTAAGATCTTTACAATGTTCCAGTCTAAAAAATCAGGTCTGAAAAAGAATTGTTTATAAATGCTCTGAGCAGGACCCCAGGGAAGGGCTTTTAGAGGAGCCTGCCCACCGGTTCATATATTGCAGCCAAAACCTGTAAGAGCAAAAGCATGAAGCATGAAGTAGGAAATGCCTGGCAACAAAAGAAGGTAAATACATTCAGCTGAAAGTTTCCAGTGCTCTTTTCTCTCCAGTGACTAACCATGTTCCTTTGAAGGCACTGGAAATCACGCAACGGATGAAACCTAGACCGATCTACCAGTACCTTGAGCTCCGCGCCAGCGATCAGACCATCTGCCCGAACCACACAGGGAGATGGAGAACTTCTCCCAGGAGCAAGTACAAATGCAGTACCCAAAGCCTATTTTGAGAGCTGATCTTGTAGCAGAACAACCTATAAGAGCACACCTCTAAGGGTCTAAACAAGCATCTGCTGTGCTCTATGAGCAAACAGCACACAGATGCTGGAAATCATCTGGGAGGCATGATTCACAGTCGATAAACTAAAATAGAAATCAGCCCACAGGGAAAAACAGGAAAGTGAGCTTTTCCTTTTCTTTTTTTTCCTCCCAGGGAAACCTATTACAAACCCCAGTGAAAAGGGCTTGTCTTCTGAGCTCCAGAAAGCACTGATGGCTAAATCAAGATTATCATAGAATCATTCCGGTTGAAGAGACCCTTGGGATCATCCAATCCAACCATCAGCCCTACTCTACACAGTTCTCCCCTACACCAGATCCCCCAACACCACATCTCATCCACTCTGAAACACAGTCAGGGATGGGGACTCCACCCCCTCCCTGGGCAGCTGATTCCACTGACTGACCACTCTCTCCGTGAAAAATTTTTTCCTCATGGCCAGCCTAACCCTACCCTGCTGCAGCTTGCAGCCATTCCCTCTCCTTCTATCGCTCATTGCCCGGGAGAAGAGACCAGCACCAACCTCTCTGCGATGCCCTTTCAAGCAGTTGGAGAGAGGGATGAGGTCTCCCCTCAGCCTCCTCTTCCTCAAACTAAACAATCCCAACTCCCTCAGTCGATCCTCATAAACCTTATTCTCCAGGCCCTTCCCCAGCTCCGTGTCCCTCCTCTGCACTCACTCCAGCCCCTCCAGACTTCTCTTGCGTTGAGGTGCCCAGTACTGGACACCAGAGTCAAGGGGTGACCTCACCAGTACTGAGCACAGGGGGACAATCACCTCCCTGCTTCTGCTGGTCACACTATTTCTAACACAAGCCAGGATGCCCTTGGCCTTCTCGGCCACCTGGGCACACTGCCCAGTTTCTTTAAGACAAAAGATCTAGTTACTCCTAATAGAGAAATTTTAGTTTCTCTGACAAACTCACAAGTCACAGGTTTGGGGTTTTTTTACCTGGACTACAAAATACCCCAAAGATTCTTAATTCAGCTGGCCAGTAAACCTGTTAGCCTAACACAGAAAGTGGATAAATTGTCAGAATTACATTTCTGAGAAATAAAACAGAGCTGTTACCTATGGAATTCTTGAGTCTTATAAGCTTTGCTTTGCTGTTTTATAAAAGCTAGAAACCAAACACCATTCCTCTTCCATCTACCCAACCACACTCACTTTTTAAGGAGGACGTGATTCCTCCCAGCTTCCATACCTTTCCCAACATCCAACGAGTCTCACGGCTCTCCTCTAACAGCATTAAGAGCACTTCACCCACTCCCAATTTCACCAGGCCTGGGCTATTTAACTCTCTGACTTTAATTAGGTTTGGGTTTTGTTTTTTTTTCCTGGCACTACTAAATACTTCACCTGTTGGAAATACCTAAGCAGGCTTTTTTGCAGCTGTATCTTAGCAGTAGTCACCCCATGCCTAATTATCGCCGGAGATGCCTCCAGCTGCTCTGCTTGGCTGGGAGGTTTTGATGGCAAGGGTGCTCCTCGCTCATCAGCCGGTCCACCACCTCATACTTTGAAACCCTGTGCTCCTTTCCTCAATTGTATTAATTCTGTTCTCTCCATTTCTTGACAGTGTCATTAGCCCACTCCTAATTTTCCCGGTCTTTCCTCGAGCCACCAGTAGAAATGGTAAGAGCATAACTCAGAAGGGAAGCTGATGACATCCCTGCTCTTGTGATGGTGTCAGAACAGTGCAATCAGTAGTGTAAGAAATGCCTGCATTCTCAGGAATTCACATTATTTTTCCATGTAAGTGTGCGTGGGGTGTCTGTTGGCCTTTGCCATTGTCCACGACACAACCCGACTCTTCAGTGTCCTTCCCACCAGCTGGCCTGGCTCTACGTGCGACAGTCACCAAATCACAGAATGGTTCAGGTTGGAAGGCACCCGAAAGATCATCTTGCTCGAGGGGTTCTTGTAATTTATGCCATTCACTCAATTCCTGTATCGCATTGGACTGGAAGAGTCCTTCCAAAACAGGCTGGGAGTTCATATAAGCTAAGGTCAGCAGCAGGTCTGCAGACTAGGCCTCTCATGGACATGCTGGCTCTCCTACAAACATGTGGATTTATTTCTTTATCTATTTATTTATTTACTTACTGCCTTGAAAAGCAGCTTTGAGGCAGTAAATCTGACTGGAAAAAAAACCAAAATGGTAACAGCCTTGAACACTATTCCCTCTCCCAGATTTTTCCAACTCAACAATGAGGCTGATGCTCCAGCACCCCCAGCTCTTAAGAATTTGACTTGACTTAGCTTTGTCCTACACAACACCTGCCCATTTTGTCACTCCTTGGGCAGCAGGAATAGGGCTCTAGCACTGGGTACAAAGAGCTTGTATTTATTTTAATAGAAATAAAAAAAAAAACAACCACGTTTTCCCCTTTACTTTAGTATCTCAGCAAGATGTAATTCTCCTCGAGTCTTGGCAATTCTCATCCAGCCCTTGCACATGACCTCCGAGAGATAGCAGTTCCTCTCCCATCACATGATTTTCCTGCTCCATGTGGGTTATCAGCTCGTTTGGCATTTCACAGATGGTAATCCACCAGGTGAGACCCCAATTACATGAGTTCTCTCCACATCACTTGCACTCTAGATGCTGACTCCTCATACTTCTATCCAGTTTTATGGACTTGTACAGCGTGTCTTTAACTTGTAACGGTTGATTCTATTAATTGGTTCCCTTGAGGACTGAAAGGTTGCCTTTTGAAATGGAAAATCTCAGGGAATGGGTAGATGAGTAAGTATAAATTATGCACAAATCAGCTGCTCCACAGTAATCGCCTGCAAAGTCCCTCCTACCTGCCTGATCCCTCAGTGAAAGAAGAGAAAACGGATCTGACTTTACAAACACCGTGACCATACGTACAGTTGACTACTTCACAAGGCTTCACTTCATTCCACCACAACTTGTCTGCCACAGATCTAAAGATCTTCCTTCATTTACTTTTCCACCACAGTTATTTTTTATCGACTCATAATCGTGTTCATTTCATCCTGTGACGTTGTTTGCTCATGGGATTAAGTGATATTTCACGTGGAATTTTTTCTAGAGAGTTATCAGTGTCATTCATCTACTATAGCATTACTAATCCTACAATCAACACAAACATTCCTGATAATATTTCTCAAACAGAACTACAGAATCGCTTATTATAACCAAATGTGGCACTGGAATGCCAAAAAACATCCTCAGGTTTAAGTAAAATCCTTATTGATCCTTTCCTTAAGTTATATTCCTAAGAGATCTTTCTTTATCCCTTTCTGCCTGATTTCTTCAGTCCATTCAGTGTTTGTAACTCAACACCACCTTTAGTTTTCATCCTTCCTCCCAGCAGATCCAAGGCTCTGAAAGTAAGACCGATGATTGTCATTATGTCATATTTCAGTCACTCCTTTAACGACTGATGTCATGCAATACTTCAATTTTTTCCATGTTGTTTCCTGGCTGAGCCATTCCATTAGGATAGTACCCACTTAACCACAGCTTTCACCAACATTCCCACCTTTTTGGCTGCTATCTGGTAACCTGCTCCAGGAAATTCACCACCCCTCTGTTAAACCCTTTTTTAAATCAAGTTTTCTCTCCCCCTGGCCCTCAATGTTTGTAATCTCTTGAGCCTAAGAAGGGGAAGGTGGTTGGACCATCCTGCTGTAGTTGAACATGGATGGTTGGACTTGATGATCCCAAGGGTCTCTTCCATCCAAATGATTCTGATTCTGTGAACATCTTCTGTGCCCTGCCTTGCCTTTGAGGGGCAAGTTTGTGCACAAGGGTGCAATTAATCCTTGTAGAGTGGGGCTGATGGTTGGACTCGATGATCCCAAGGGTCTCTTCCAACCTAAATGATTCTATGACTCCACGATTCTTGGCTTTTCTGCCCTTTCTGTGTTCATCCAAATCAGGAGGAAGCGTGCCATTCAGCAGGGCTGGGGCTGCAGTGTTTAAACCCACTTAGTCCCAGTTTGACTCTATAAATAATATTATCATGGCATTTTGAGGAGCATAGAATTATGGAATCGTTTAGGTTGGAAGAGACCCTTGGGATCATCAAGTCCAACCATCAGCCCTACTCTACAAGTTCTCCCCTACACCAGAACCCCCAACACCACATCCAATCTACNAATCACCTCCCTGCTGCTGCTGGTAACACTATTTTTTATGCAAGCCAGGATGCCCTTGGCCTTCTTGGCCACCTGGGCACACTGCTGGCTCATGGTCAGCCCCTTGTCACCCAGCACCCCCAGGTCCTTCTCTGCCAGGCAGCTCCAGCCACACTGCCCCAAGCCTGTAGCCATCCATGGGGTTGGTGTGGCCCAAGGGCAGGACCTGGCACTTGGCCTCGTTGAAGCCCATGCCATTAACATTGGCCCATCTATCCAGTCTATCCAAGTCCCTCTGTAGAGCTTCCCTGCCCTCAAGCATATCAACACTCCCACCCACTCCCACTCTGCATCTTGCAGAGATGAAGATTACCGGCCAAATCTGGCATTCCAATATATTATTCTATTCGTGTCAACTGAAAAGGCAGTTTAAATCACCCTTTTGGTGGCTGGTGACTACCGGAGCAATGTTGCTTCATTACCACATGGTGTCACCTTTATAACTCTTGAATAAAGAACAAATTTAACAATAAGGAAACTACTGGATAACATCATTGCCTACTTTTTCCTGAACTTTCCGTGTTACTTTCTTCAAATGTATTTAATTCAGTATGAACACTGAACGAGCTACATAGGAGCCCTGAGCAGACAGCTCATGAGGAGTGATCTCTGTAGTTCAGATGCTCTTTGTGCTTTTGAAATTTTGGGAGCAAACTATGATCTCCTTTGATTTGCTGCTGACCTTAATTTGTACAGCCCATGCCATATAAAAATTTTGAATAACTACAGTGAAACAACATTTAAATATCACACACCAGATACAGGCTAGGTAGGACTGCCAGTATTTTTGCTCTTTGGCTGAGCACCCGTGCATCTATAGAAACATAACCCTGAACGTTTTTAGACAAAGATATCAACACTGGGTTGGGGGTTTTTTAATTAAAATTTCTCTTTTCAATCCAAACCACAAACTCACGTGGTCAGACTCACCGTAAATTGGTCCAGGGAAAAGCTGTCTAAATAGATGCATACCTTTAAAAGTCTAAATTTTAGTCTAAACCAGGACCATGAATGTATCAGCTACTGTTGTTGTTAGAAAACTGTTAAAGGAAATGTGAAAAACACACAACTATTTTCAGGGAAGGCCTTAAGTGACCTTAAGTGGTCCTGTTACTACAACCTTAGTGGAAGAAAAACCAACCCAACTCAACAGTTTTCCTTGAAAGCTCTTTCCTCTGACTTCTCACTCAGGAAAAAATGCAAACAAGAAGTGTTTTTGAAGAATTTAAATGTTACTGGATTCACTATAACCATATTCTCACTGTGTGCTTTGTAAAATTGTCAGCTACAGTGACACTTTCTAACAAATCATGTATAGGCATAACGTTTCTCATCAATTTTAATAAGCTGCTGTGATTTTATAATTGCCTTGTAATCACTGGTATGGTAAATACCACTGCTGCAGTGCATTTCTACCCTGTAAACGAACTTCAGTGACTTATACAAACAGTCACTGTGACTTCCTCTTTTCCAGACCACGAAGGATTGTCCTGTCACATATATATAGGAGTAAAACCAGTTCATTACAACAGAACATT
>VZTM01001460.1:23186-33820 GCA_013400555.1 Jacana jacana
TCAAGGTGTGGCCTCACCAGTGCTGAGCACAGGGGGACAATCACCTCCCTACTTCTGCTGGTCACAGTATTCTTTATGCAAGCCAGGATGTCCTTGGCCTTCTTGGCCACCTGGGCACACTGCTGGCTCATGTTCTGACGCCCATCGACCAGCACCCCCAGGTCCTTTCCCACCAGGCATTTAGCTTTAAAAACTCCCACCATCGTTTGTCTCAGGAATGGGCCACTTCATAAAAAGTCATCCCCAAATTTGATTGAAGCTTCTGGGGGAAAACGCAGACTAATCAGTATGGAGCATAAAATCACTATGCAGTAATAGGTGCATTTTGTGAAGTAAAACAAGTCAAGGAACAACTCACAAAAATAAAATAACTCTCAAAAATAAAATAAAAATAAAGAGGCAACAAACAGCAAGCATGTGTGTCTTCTTAGCAGTGACAAAGGATGAGCTAGGAAAGACTGTGTTTAATATCTTCAAAGCTCAGGACCTCAAAGATTCCTTACTATTTATTACTTCGGACATATCACCAGGATTAGATATTACAGCTCGAAAATTAAGACCCAAGTTTTGATTTGCTAGATGTGTAAAAATAATCTGTAAATAAAACATCCAATAAATGACTTCTTAGGCCCAAGTATCCACTCGCATTGTCAGCAAGAAGACTGGGAGCTAAGATCGGCTGATTACAGTCAATACCGTGTTCACTATCTGAGACAATTGTAAACCATGGTTTGCTTCTGACACCTGAAGCTATTTATTTCATAGAATCACAGAATTTCCCAGGTGGGAAGGGACCCTTCAGATCAAGGAGTCCAACCATCAACCCAACTCCGATAAAACCCATCACTAACCCACGTCCCTGAGCACCACGCCTGCCTGGTTTTTAAGTCCCTCCAGGGATGGTGACTCCACCACCGCCCTGGGCAGCCTGGTCCAAGGATTGATAACCCTTTTTCATGTAGAAATTGTTCCTAATATCCAATCTGAACCTCCCCTGGTGCAAATTGAGGCCCTTTCCTCACTTTATGGCAGTCTGTTGCACTTTGAAGGATGAACTCACTGCCAGCTGCCTTCAGCAGTTACTTTTAATACTTTCCTAGGATAAGTTCTATCCCCACTCTTGCCAGCAAAGATTAAAAGGAGTCCATAGAGGCTTGTTACCTTCTCAAGTGGATGTGTCCGTCCAGCAAAGGTCACTCCATGGGTATTGCCACTGAGCAGCGAAATGAGACAGAAGCAAAGCAGAGGCTGATGGTTGGATGGTTTCCACTCTTGTACTACTTGGCCTGAATATCAACCCAATGCTATCATCCGCTGCTTCTCTTCATGCGCAGAAACGAGTCAGGCTCCATCGTGCTTCACGAAATGCAGGGCAGCCTAAGTTATTTCTTTTCATTGTAATACCTAGAAATGGAAATAAATTAAAATAGACTCTTTAAAATCCACTTGTAAATTCAGCTGCAATTGTTCTTAGATGAAAACTGAAAGCAGGGTTACAACTCCAATGAATCTGAGTTGGAACAGTGGGGTCACGCCAGTGTTTCTATGGTGCAGAACAGTCACTCAAATTTGGTTCCCCTCTTTGGTGATGTATGGGACAGGGTTCTCACACATCCAGCCACACGAGCTGTACACTCAGACCCTACACAGGGAAGCACATAAAGGGAGGCAAAACACATCTACATCGAGACAACATTGGGGTTGTTCGGCCTGGAGAAGAGAAGGCTCCAGGGAGACCTTAGAGTCCCTTCCAGTCCCTCAAGGGGCTCCAGGAAAGCTGGGGAGGGACTTGGGATGAGGGATGGGAGCCACAGGACGAGGAGGAAGGGCTTGACACTGAAAGAGGGAAGATGGAGCTGAGATGTGGGGAAGAACTTCTTTGGGGGGAGGGTGGTGAGACCCTGGTCCAGGTTGCCCAGATAAACTGTGACTGCCCCATCCCTGGAGAGGTTCAAGACCAGATTGGAGGGGGCTTGGAGCCACCAGGTGTCCCTGCCCAGGGAAGGGGGTGGCACTGGATGGGCTTTATGGTCCCTTCCAACCCAAACCATTCCATAACTCTATGACATAGTCACTGTGGTATCAGGGTACCTTTTTTCTCTTTGAATGCAAACACAGACCCTCATCCTCTTCCACAACTTGATTTTTACAACAAGCACCAAATAGGTTTTACAAGAGTACTGCAAATATAAAATATCACCCACTAAACCATAACAATCACTCATCTGTAGGACATAAATGCTTCCAACCAAATGATGGATTCAGCTGCAAGGCCTTTCCTTCCTCATCCAACCAATGATTTACACAGGGTTTTACACACCAGTCTGTGTGTAAACACTAATGAAGTAATGTGCTTCTAAAAGTTGGTGTACGGGCATGTAAACACCTTAAATAAGCATCAGCTGAATGAAAAATGTATAAACTAGGAGAGGTACCAAGCTCACAGAAGAGTTACCAAACTGGTGAGGGGTCTGGAGAACAAGTCCTGCAAGGAGAGACTAAGGGAACTGGGCATGTTTAGTTGGGAGAAGAGGAGGCTGAGGGGAGACCTTATTGCCTTCTACAACTCCCTGAAAGGAGGGTGTAAAGAGGTGGGTGCTGGCCTCTTCTCCCAAGGGAATAACAACAGGACCAGAGGAAATGGTATAAAGTTGGGGCAGGGGAGGTTCAGATTAGATTTTAGGAAGAATTGCTTTCCTGGGAGAGTGGTCAGGTCCTGGAAGGGCCTGCCCAGGGAGGTGGTGGAGTCACTATCCCTGGAGGTATCTAAGGAACGTGTAGATGTGGTGCTTCAGGGCATGCTCTAGTGGTTGAGATTGTAGGGGGTGGGTTGTGTTTTTGTGTCTGGTTGGACTCGGTGATCTCAGAGGTCCTTTCCAACCGTGACAATTCTGTGATTCTGCAAGTTAAGAAAGACCTGAGAACAGTTTTTCACAAGTCTCTTCTTTTCTCAGTAGTTCTTATTTTAGAGTAGGTTCTGAGAGGATGAACACTTTTCTTGCAATCAGGACAGTAGCAGGTGCTTCCCTTTCAGGCTTGTTGTGTCTCACACCACAGAGACACATTCCTGGTTAGGAGCAAACTGGGACATCTCAACTTGAGCAAGACAAACAGTTTTACATAACGAATCTGTCTATTCTGTCGAAGGTAGAAATAATCTTAGTGTAAGCTAAAAATACAATGGCAAACTGTAAACGCTTTTTTTTTACCCCGTTAAATTCTACCAAGGCAGACCTATGTGCATTCCATCTGAGGTAGGCAGCAGGGAAAAAACCAACCCACGAGCTCTAAAAGGACAGATAAGGCTTTTGCAGTCACTAAATCCCTTCAAGCATTTTGGAGGCTTCCAGGTAGTTGCGTTGGAAAAAAAAAGCCTTTAAAATCACAAGATAAGGAAATGCTTTTTTTGAGACACAATAAAGAGCTGCTGTAGGAACAGTGTGAGTGAATATGCAAGCAGGAAACCCTACCTTGAAAAATGTAAAATAGGTCAATATATGTTATGGGGCAAATTATATCTATTGAATCCTAAATAGCAAGCGAGAGATTTATCCAGCCCCCTCCTTCCTCTTTTACAAATAATTTAGGCAAAAGTATTTTATAGCATCCCAGAATTCTTCTCTATGTTTGAATACAGGAAACATTTCACCCCAGCGTTATGAGACGATGTTCACTGATGCCGTGTGTCCAAGGGAAAATATGCACTGGCAGGGGCTGCCCAGGGAGGTGGTGGAGTCTCCTGCTCTGGAGACATCCCAACCCCGCCTGGAGGCGTTCCTGTGTGACCTGCTCTGGGTGTTCCTGCTCCAGCAGGGGATTGGACTGGAGGAGCTTTCAAGGTCCCTTCCAATCCCTGAGATTCTGTGATTCTGTGGTTGCAGAACGTGGCATTCAGTGGTAAGTGGGATCTGGTGTAGGGGAGAACTTGTAGAGTAGGGCTGATGGTTGGACTTGATGATCCCAGGGGTCTCTTCCAACCTAAATGATTGATTCTATGATTCTATGATTCTAAGTGAATGAAGTGACCGCAATGAGAAGAACACAGAGGAGAACGATGCCGCTCGTTCCATTTCAAACCTCACGACGTGTGTCTGGTGCCTTCCCTGAAGTCAACACCAACACTCTGATGTTCATTTGTAACTCATAATGGATTTGAACTTGACTGCTATCTTCCATGCTTGTGTCATGATTCCCCCATCAGCAAAATTAAACTTGTGAAGTTTCCACCATAAATATTTCTGTTCCTCTTCCGCTTCACTCCTGAAGGTAACATTTCCATCTGCCTCAGTCTTGAGGCAACAGCAAAAAAAAACACCATCATTTTTTCCACAGATGGTCAAAAAGTAATGTGATTTGCATCTTCCATCCTGGAATTCTACATCTACATGACTTCATATAAAGAGCCTTTAAATCTCTCGTGAGCACAGAAAGACTCAGGCTCCTCCCCCATTCCTTAATTTCCAGCCAACCATCCTGTCACCTAGAACTGATGCTACCTCAAGGCTCCTGTCCACCTTAGAACATGGATTTGGTCCCCCAATCTTCTTGAGACTACAGATATTTTTCCAGCCTTGGTCCATCTGATAAACTAATTGTACTCAATTAATTTCTCACCTGGTGCCCTTTTTGGCCTGAATCACTTTGTTGGCAGGGATTAAAACCACGTCACCAAACACTGAGGAGCCTGCAGATCCTCAATGGCAAGATCAAATCAAGCCTTTGCTTGTAGATTTGGCATCTGTTCCGTTCAAAATAAGCACAGCTGATTTATAAAAGGTGAAGATTTGTCCTGAAGCCTGTATTAAAAGCTGTGCCTAAACTCAGACTCCTGACAGTCTGCTGGGTTTTACGACCGCTGAACTCATCCATAAATACCAGTGACCTACATTTCACATCCAAGTCTTGGATGCCAACTGATTACCAGCAGACGTAGGGAAGTGATTGTCGCCCTGTACTCAGCACTGGTGAGGCCACCCCTTGAGTCTGGTGTCCAGTTCTAGGCACCTCAACACAAGAGAGATCTGGAGGGGCTGGAGCGAGTGCAGAGGAGGGACACGGAGCTGGGGAAGGGCCTGGGCCATTGAGGGAGCTGGGAGTGTTGAGTTGGAGGAAGAGGAGGCTGAGGGGAGACCTCATCACTCTCTACAGCCACTTGAAAGGGCATTGTAGAGAGCTTGGTGCTGGTCTCTTCTCATGGGCAATGAGCGATAGAGGGACAGGGAATGGCTTCAAGCTGCAGCAGGGTAGGGTTAGGCTGGCCATGAGGCAAGAATTCTTCCCAGCAAGAGTGGTCACAGCCTGGAATGGGCTGCCCAGGGAGGGCATGGAGTCCCCATCCCTGAATGAGTTTCAGAGTCAATTGGATGTGGTGTTGAGGGATCTGGTGTAGGGGAGAACTTGTAGAGTAGGGCTGATGGTTGGACTGGATGATCCCAAGGGTCTCTTCCAACCTGAATGATTCTGTGATTCTATGATTCTAATTACGTGTCCCCCACACATTCACACCCAAAACCCCTCAAACCCCAAACTCACCAAAGTCTTAGATTCTTGTGTTCCCTTTGCAGAGAAGTAACAACTGAAAGAAGAACAATTCTTTCCTCTGAGTAACATTTAAGTGCCAGGTATTTACGCTTTTTACAGTCAGTGATATTTAGGTAAGATGTAGAAACAGTCCTTTCAAGTGAGATTTCAGAGACTGGGAGTGACCTATCCACACTGGAGCTCCAAAAGCTCTCCTTTTGGCCCCATTTCTTTGTTGTGCTGTGTTACAGGGACCTCTTGGCCTCTCACCGACACACATCATGCTTTATGAGGCTGCATTTGACAAGGAAGCATGGCATGACCATGATTATTCTTTTGGTTTCATTTTGTGGGGTTTGGGGTTTTTTCCATTAGTGACTGCCTATAACTGTTTTTTGTAAAACCAGGCTCAGGGCTATTAATAGAATATCTGTGTGTGTACAAACATCTGCCCTTTGAGACTTGTATTACCATTATTTGGTCAGGTATTATTACTACTTTTGAAAATGTAATTTCTTCGGTCAGGTATCAACCTGTATGAACAATCTGGAAGGTTTTTTTACTCAAAAATGAACAGATTTAGTTTGTTCTGCATTACAGTGCCAGAATGAATCCCATTTGGAAACCAGCATGGCACCCTGCCCAGGCTGAGGTAGAACTGGTTGGAGTTTAGAGATTACTCAGCCAGAACATTTGATTTAAAGTTTACATCTACATTTACTAATGTAATTTTCTGCACGGTTTCACACATACATTTCAATGGTTTCAAACATAATATTAAGGCTACAAAGATGCTGAGGGGCCTGGAGCATCTCTCTGATGAGGAAAGGCCTCATGAGGGACTTAGGTCTGTTGAGTCTGGAGAAGAGCAGGCTGAGGGGGGATCTGATCAAGGCCTTTAAATCCTTCAAGGGTAGGTATCAAGAGGATGTGCCAGGCTTTTCTCAGTGGTGCCCAGGGACAGGACAAGAGGGAACGGGCACAAACTGGACCATGGCAAGTTCCATCTCAACAGGAGGAGGAACTTCTTTGCTGTGGGGCTGGCAGAGCCCTACCAAGAGGCTGCCCAGAGAGGTGGTGGAGTCTCCTTCTCTGGAGACATTCAAAGCCCACCTGGACACGTTGCTGTGGGAGCTGCTGTGGGTGACCCTGCTGTGGCAGAGGGCTGGAGGAGATGATCTCCAGAGGTCCCTTCCAACCCCACAGCATTCTGTGATTCTGTGACTACTCTGAAACTAGAGGCCTCTTTCAGTTTCACTGAAAGAGGCCTCTAGTTTCACCCAAAACCCCTCAAACCCCAAACTCACCAAAATTATTTCACTTTGGTATTTGATCTTTCACGTCTTAGATTTTTGTGGTCTTTCAGTGAAACTGAAAGACCATATTCCCACCTCACTTTCCTCATGAAAGTGAACACAAAACCATCTCACAGTCCAGGGGGAAGTGTTGTCTGCTAACGATGTATTTTGGATTTTATCACAGGTTGTTTTCCCAGCCCCACTCACAGCCTTTATTGTGATTGTGAGAGTTAAGAGGCTTTTCTGTGTTTTTCACCAGCCTGGAGCCTACAGGTCTATTGCTTCCCCCGTGTTCAAAACAAGCAGCTGCAGTGATTTTTATTTCTTATTCATTACAGTCTTCTCCAAAGCAGCAGCAGTTTCACCTGTGACACTGAGTTATAAAGCAACTCCGATTTCTTTCCTGCACAAACTTTTTACTTCTATCATAATGACCCGAGTAAGGGAGTGAAGAGAGACAAAAATAGTTTCCTTCAGGAAAAATATCTTTCAAAATTGGGATTAAAAAGGTTTGGAGAAGGAATCCNGACTGGAAAAATGGAAATCCTTCAAAAAAAAAAAAATCTTTAAAAATTGGCATTAAAAAGGTTTGGAGAAGGAATCCCTCGCCAGAACAAGATTGGGAATTGGAAAGAGAGGGAATGTTGGGAGCTATCACAGGTCTGAGTGAACCGAACACCCTGAATCAAATCTTTTTATTAGAGGGTGGAATTCATCTTATCTGATCTCTGAGAGACCACATTAAGAAAAAAACCCATAAATCTGCTGTGTTCAAATTTGATTCTCCCAGGAGAGTCTAAGGGTGCAATTCCATTTGTGGCTGGGTTTGCATCCACAGTGTTCTTTTGATTTTATTAACTACCTGCACTTACTGTGCTTTTAATTTACATTGTGGAGTGGCCTTGGAGCAAAGAAATGTCCTTTTTTTTCTGGTGGAACTGGATGAAAATACACAATCGAGGAGGTTGCTTATTGCATTCCAGCTGCTCAGCCCATGAGATCAAACTAAAGTTAGTCCAAAATAAACCCCTTTGTCTGAATACAAGGCACTCTGTACCAACGGGCTCACTTTGGAAATCTTCTCTTGCAGGCAGAATTATTGCTAATGCAGACATAAGGTGAGAAAGGTCAGCTCAACTTAACAACAAACACTCCAAAAAGCTCTGCTAGTCACTTTTGGAAAAAGCAATCCCAGATCTCATGGCATTTTAGAATTGTTACTGAATCTGAGACGGGCCGTGAATAATATTCCATATTGAAAATTTGGAAACTCAGTAAGTTAACTGGCTCATGTGCATCGTACAGGCATTTCTACAGCTGAGCTGAGAATTAACCTACTTCTTACAACTCCCACTCGTATAGACAAGGAAAAAGTTGTAGGTGGTTTTACCACAACATTAGAGAATTGAATCTCTGGTATGGAAAACACACTGTCTTGGATTAGCAAAGCAAACACGTACGAAAGGCAGAAAGAGACATGAGATGTTCTACCTAAAATTCATGTTCAGATCTGCATGCATGAGAAAAAAAGACCACTAGGTATCATGACCCAGTCATAGTTTAATACTCCAGGAAGGGAACAAGGCACAAGTAGAGCCCTCAGTTGTGCAGCCCCAGGGACCTTTGGATTGTTTTAAGGAGTCTGATTCAGACTGGTTTAATACAGATCCAAAACATTAGCTTCTGTCCCAAGCACCAAAGAAGTATAGAAGGGAGAAGGATTGAGAAAACCATTCTAGTCTGAAAAGATTCACAAAGCCCAGTCAAAATACTCCCTTCTGGACAGATTCTACCCTGTTAGAGATCATCTCTTTACAGAGTAAATAATTATATGTACTGTATTCTATGCTGTATAGAATAGAATGACAGCCTTCAGTTCCTGAAAATAAGAATACATGAGAGCAGCAACTGCTATGCTACACTAAAAGGGTATTTGATTCACCTGTAACACCGAAGGAGATGCCTTTGTGACTTTAGCTGGAGGGTAGGAAATGAAGAAGGGGATTAGCTCTGAAGAAGAGTGCAGTGATCACACACACCTGAAGGTACCCTTCAGGCAGTGAATGGGTATTTTAACAGCTCAACTAATGTAGAAAATTCCTATTCAGAACACAGCTTAATAGTATAGTCTGCCTGGAAAAAATGTCCCATGACAAACAGACCCGTGCTAAAAGTTCTACCCAAGACTGTCAGCCTGAGATCTGAGACTCAGTATAGGTGATATAGAATCACAGAATGGTTGGAGTTGGAAGATGCCTTCAAGATCATTGAGTTCCAAAACCCTGCCCTGGGCAGGGACACCTTCCACCACACCAGGGTGCTCCAAGTCCCCTCCAACCTGGCCTTGAACCCCCAAGAGATGGGGCTTGCACAACTTCTTTGGAGAAAAGTATATACAAGGAGAAAAGGAAGCAACACTTCAGGAATTTCTCTATAAGTAAGTATGATTTATATACATATATATAAAAATGTATATTTATATTATATATACTGCTTTCAGTTAACATTCAACAGTTATCAGAGAGGAGGAATACAGGCATGCAGCAAGTATCTTCTTTTCTTTTAGTCAATCCTGACCTTCCGTGTTTTGTTTTCCTTCAGCCCCTAACAAGTAAATCCAATGTAAAAAGAGTTGCAGTCACTAACTTTCTAAAAGACCTCATCCAAATATCTATTAATTAAATATAAATTGATATTAATAATTAAAGGCTACCCAGAACCAGTTGGTGTTAGGTTCCCCACAGCCTGAGGACAACACCCATCTACTACCAAGCAGATGTCAGCACTGCACACCGAGCAGTGGCACCCAAGAGGAAGGGAAGTCATAGAATCATAGAATCCTAGAATCATTCAGGTTGGAAGAGACCCTTGGGATCATCCAGTCCAACCATCAGCCCCACTGTACAAGTTCTCCCCTACACCAGATCCCCCAACATCACATCTCATCCACTCTGAAACACACTCAGAGATGGGGACTCCACCCCCTCCCTGGGCAGCCCAGTCCAGGCTCTGACCACTCTTGCTGGAAAGAATTCTTTCCTCATGGCCAGCCTACTACCCCAAGCAACGAGGTACCACCATTTACTGGTTCCTTGTCCCCACTAGCGTTCAGAAGCCATGCCAGTCAGTGCACAAAATATAACATTTGTCCCTCTGCACCAAAAGAGCGTTTACACAAATGCCTATTCACTGATTTGCAGGTTTGTTGAACATGCTGTGTTCTAAAGTCTGCTACTACGGTCCTGGAGTGTCAACACTTCACGAGTCCCTTCCTCCATATATCTTTAAGAAATTATTAGAAGAGAAAACCCAACTGGTTAAAATTTCCCTAGTGTTTCCCACAAGTCACAGGACACAGGACCTTCAACAGCACAAAAGATTCTTATATCTTAATATCTTAATATCTTCATTGATGATATAGATAAGGACATAGAAAACACTATTAGTAAGTTTGCAGATGACACTAAGTTGGGTGGGAGTGTTGATCTACATGAGGGCAGGGATGCTCTACAGAGGGACTTGGACAGACTGGATAGATGGGCCAATGTTAATGGCATAGCCTTCAACGAGGCCAAGTGCCGGGTCCTACACTTGGGCCACAACAACCCCATGGATGGCTACAGGCTTGGGGCAGTGTGGCTGGAGCTGCCTGGCAGAAAAGGACCTGGGGGTGCTGGTTGACAGGAGGCTGAACATGAGCCAGCAGTGTGCCCAGGTGGCCAAGAAGGCCAAGGGCATCCTGGCTTGTATCAGAAATGGTGTGACCAGCAGAAGCAGGGAGGTGATTGTCCCCCTGTGCTCAGCACTGGTGAGGCC
>VZTM01001460.1:33836-48864 GCA_013400555.1 Jacana jacana
GGGTCTCTTCCAACCTAAATGATTCTATGATTCTATGAAAAGGAAGTTCAGAAATAAAATAGACCTTCATTTCTGTGAATCTGTTACTATTGTCATCATTTTAATCAAGATAAAATGGACACCTATTTTCTAGCTCGGAACACTGACACTGGCATAATGGAGCCAGACCAATTACAAGATGGTATTAGAAAAGAACAAATTTGGTGGCCTTTCAGGATACTGCCACAGCCTTGGTAGACAAGGGCAGGGCAACAGATGTCATCTACCTGGACTTATGCAAAGCATTCGACACTGTGTCCTACACAACATCCTGGTCTCAAAACTGGAAAGTCATGGATTGGATGGATAGACCACACAGTGGATCAGGAACTGGCTTGATGACCGCACTCAAAGCGTTGTGGTCAATGGCTCACTGTCCAAGTGGCGGCCAGTGACAAGTGGTGTTCCTCAGGGGTCAGTACTGGGACCAGTGCTGTTTAACATCTTTGTCAGAGATGTGGACAGTGGGATAGAGTGCACCCTCAGCAGGTTTGCCGATGACACCAAGCTCAGTGGTGTGTTTGACACGCTGGAGGGAAGGGATGCCATCCGGAGGGCACATGGACAGGCTGGAGAGGTGGGCTAGTTAGCAGGTCATGGGAGGTGATTCTACCTCTCTGCTCTGCTCTGGTGAGACCCCACTTGGAGCACTGTGTCCAGCTCTGGAGTCCTCAGCACAGGAAGGACATGCAACTGTTGGAATGAGTCCAGCAGAGGGCCAAGCAGATGCTCAGAGGGATGGAGCACCTCTCCTATGAAGACAGGCTGAGAGAGCTGGGAGTGTTCAGCCTGGAGAAGAGGAGGCTGAGGGGAGACCTTCACGCTCTCTCCAACTCCCTGAAAGGAGGGTATAGCCAGGGGGGGTCGGTCACAGGAGATGGGACAAGAGGAACCGGCCTCAAGTTGCACCAGGGGAGGTTCAGATTGGAGATCAGGAATAATGTTTACAAAGAAAGGGTTATTCAGGTTTGGACTGGGCTGCCCAGGGAAGGAGCTGAGGCACCATCCCTGGAGGGATTCAAAAGCTGGATTGACACAGTGCTGAGGGACATGGGTTAGTGATGGGTTTCATCAGAGTCAGGTTGATGGTTGGACTCGATGATCTGAAAGGCCCCTTCCAACCTGGTCAATTCTGTGATTCTCTGAATATAAGATGTAGAAGGGGGACCAGGGTGGAACGTGTCACACGTAACGGGTTTCCACACCCCTCTTTACAGTAATGGTTTCACTTAATACAGCTATTAATGCTTTCATGAATACAGATCCCACTCACGTTACAGGGCAGGGTAAATCTTAGAGGGATTTCTCTGACAGTAACAAAGAACAACAAAAGGCAGGGTGACGTGTAGGAAAAATTACAAAGATTTTCAGTTTTTCAAATATAGCAAGATTTGTTTGTTTGTTTGTTTTCTTAGCACTGTCTGGATAGCAAATACCCCAAGCCCTTCATGTTTTCTTTTAAGAGAAGAGCTGTCAAAGGAAATTGGGGATTTTGTTTCTGGATGAGTCAAAGGCCCCTGGCTCCCTGTACCTCAGCCCAGGGTGAGGATGAAGATTAAAGACAGAGAATGCTTGGAGTCACCTCCATACATGGCTGGGGACTGGAAAGAATTATGTACAAACAGCCAAGGGCTTGATGCTAGAACTCTCTGGTGGAGAGTATTTGGTTCCTGGAGGGAGAGGGATGCCTTGGGCTGCATAAACTTACATCTGGTTAGAGATGGAGCTCAGAGCAAGAGAGAGAAGCTGCCAGATGAAACATCCCTGAGGAGTTTTTAGCCTTAGAAAGGGCAACGATACCTTGCCCAAGGCTCAGCATAGCATTTGGTTTGAGGGAAAGAATGATACCAGAGTTACACTTGCTGTGGGGCTGCAGAGTGATTTAAAATGTAAAATAAGGGCTGGTCCTCAATATTATTCTGTGACTCCATCTCCTCTAGACAAGACAAAGTATCAAGAATATACCAGTGCTGTGCCACTGGGGTAAGGGAACCGCCACAAGTACCTGAAAACTTCCATAACAGCAGACGAGGTGTGTCCTGCTGAGGTCGTAGATGAAACTGAGGAGGCAGATTTTGCCATTAAGCTTGCATACCAACTTTAGGAGAATACTACCAGGGTTGAAAATTGAGTTAACATTAAAAAAGAAATTAAAAATAAAAATTAATTTCTGAGTTAAACTTTTGGGCCCGTCAAATCTCCAGCAGATGTTTCTGGACCTTCAAATTCTGCTTCTACAGAAATACAGACAGACTGGGAAGCCAGGAGACAAAGCAACAACATAACACCAGTAAGTGAAGAAGACCTTGTTAAAAGAATGGCCCGAAAGAGGCATTTTTGTAGTGACATCCTGGCAGGGTCCCAGAAGGGGCTGATCCTGCTACCCCCAGCAGTGAGATAGTCGGGGGACATATTTAAAGGGAGGAGCAAATTACATGGGCTTCCTCCGCAGCAGAACGTGAGAGCTCAAAATAACACCGTGGACCTCACCATCACCTGATTAATCTACAACCATTTCTGAAGAAATGAGAAACTCTTTAGGTGATCATAGATTCTGTCAAGGAAGAGGTTACTTCACCGTAACTAAATGGTACGCTCTGCTTGGAATTGGTCCCATTCCAGTTTTTTCTCGGACCGTGGTATGATTTGCAGTACTGGAGACGAATCATCATTTAAAATCCTTCCTCCTGAGTGATTCTAGATAAAAACACATTTAAAAAAAATCGCATTTTTCCTCGCTATCAACATTTCCTCTTCTTACAGAGCGCAGTGTTTCAAAGAGTTCTCCTCCGGCCGCCTGAACCCCACCTGATTTCTCATCCATTTCCCTCCGTCTTTTGAAACCCATGCTTTGTGCCACAAAGACAGTGATAAATTACAGACAACGGCGGCGAGGATTTTAGGAAATTACTTATATTGGTAGGAATTTGGCAGCCCCAACCCCTGAATCGATAGAGAAGTGACTCATGCGTCTCGACTCCCACGAGGGAAAGGCGGCGCGGACTATTAATCGGTTGGTGCCTCAAGTTGTGAGAGCTCCTGGGGTCTGAAAAGGACATTCAGGGACATGAACAGATAATATTCCTAGGGTGAGGAGAACACTTGAGCTTCGCTCAGAGCACGGAAACGATCCGATCAGAATTTAGCTCATAAAAACATCCCCGGATCCCCTCAATGGTCAATATATCAATCAGTGGGTAGGAAGGGCTGCTCTTCATGGGCCTTCCTGTTGCCTGGAGTCTCCTTCTCTGGAGATATTCAAAACTGCAAGAATAAACTTCATGGTGAGGGTGAGGGAACACTGGAAGGGGCTGCCCAGGGAGGTGGTGGAGTCTCCTTCTCTGGAGACATCCCAGACCCGCCTGGAGGCGTTCCTGTGTGACCTGCTCTGGGTGTTCCTGCTCCAGCAGGGGGTTGGACTGGAGGAGCTTTCAAGGTCCCTTCCCATCCCTGAGATTCTGGGATTCTGTGAAATGCTTTAAGTTTGTGCAAGGGTTTGACTTCCAGTTCGACTGAAGAAGGGAAATTTATGAGAAAAAGTCTTTAAGCGGTTTCCTGTTTCCTACCTGAAATACCGGCCGCATATTACTATTGAAAAATGCACAGGGGAAAAAATTCAATCTTTTATATTCTCAAAATGGCCACAGCTTAACTTTTCCTACAGTTTTAAGAAGTGGTCGCTGTCGTCTTTTGACTTTGACTTTGGTCGTTTGGGGATGAAAACGCAATGTTTTATTAAATGCATTTTGAACACGCTTCGTGACAGGCGACTAAAAGCAATGGCATCTCCAACTCTGGAAGGCACCAGCAAAAGTGGATTAATAAAATTACATATAACACACACATGATTCTTAGCATCTGTTACATTCCTCTACTTGCAATGACATACTCTTTTAGCAATTTTAATGAAAATGGGGCAGGCTCTCAAATTTGAAGTCAAAAGAGATTCAGGAAGATACAGGAAATTCCACTTCAGGATCAAATTATTTACTCAAAAAACACAATGTTAGACTATGAATTCTTAGGTGGATTAGTCAGATCGTTCACCCCCTTGGAACAGATTTTTAAAATTTGGAAACTGGTGGAAAATATGGAAAATCTACAACTGGCAATTTCTGAAGGGACAAAGATCTGCCTGTAATTCAGTGAAAGAACAATCTGTTCTCCTTCATTACATTTTGACTTTTCATCCAGGAGAATAATTCTAAAAGCTTTTAAAATTGCACCTTTTTGTTTCCAACTGAATTTTCTTTGAGTCCCGAAGGCAGAACTTGGTAAAACCTCGTAACCTATTTTGTTAATACCTGCCCACCTTCTCATTTGATGAAAGCAGAGAAAATCTTTGGTTAAAATAATCTACAGCTACCAGGTATTTTTCAAACACGGTCAAACCGACAGCGCAAGAACAAGCAGAGAGAAAAGATTGATGAAAGTTTTTTTTTTTTTAAAAAAAGCACCTGGTAACTTTAGGTGGATGATTAATAGGGCATCACAGAACTTGAACAACAGACATTTATTAATGATGAAAGAAATGGAAATGCCAAAGCGAAAAGTGAAAGGAATACTAACTCTTTTGAAAGCGGAGCTGTGCCAGGAGACAGGGGGGACAGAAGGGAGCCCTGCCAGGGAAGAGGAAGGACATATGGGAGCTGCTGAAGTAGTGGCACATCTGTCATTATAAATGTTAGAGGACGTTTGGAGTTATGGGTAAGGAGAGATTAATGCTCAGAACAGGAAAAAAGCTCCTGGACTAATGTAAGAGCTGCCATCCACTGAGACCTGGACAGGCTGGAGAGTTGGGTGGGGAGAAATGTGATGAAACAGAACATGGGCAAGTGTAGAGTCTGGCATCTGGGCAAGAACAACCCCAGGTACCAGTAGACGTTGGGAACTGACCTGTTGGAGAGCAGCGTAGGGGAAAGGGACCTGGGGGTCCTGGTGGGCAGCAGGATGCCCATGAGCCAGCACTGTGCCCTCATGGCCAAGAAGGCCAATGGCATCCTGGGGTGCATTAGAAGGGGGGTGATTAGTAGGTCCAGAGAGGTTCTCCTCCCCCTCTACTCTACCCTGGTGAGACCCCATCTGGAATATGGTGTCCAGTTCTGGGCCCCCCAGTTCAAGGAGGACAGAGAACTGTTGGAGAGAGTCCAGGGCAGGGCTNGAGAGGGCAACCCAGGAACCGTGTGTTCAGAGGAGTTTGGACCACGAAGTATAACAAAAGACACATTCAAAGACAGAAATGCCCTTGGGTTGGATCCTGCATTTAATTTCTCCATCAGTAAGGCCTAAGGTAATACAGTTAGAGATGCTCCAAGTGGGGCTGAAGGTAAGTTAGGGAAAGGCAGAGAGAAAGTACAGCCTCCCTTCATTTTTCAGACTGGAAGATCTGTTCTGTCCACAGTCTAACCCCTGATTAGAAGGAATTAGTAAGTTTGACTAAAAAATAGAAATCTATAAAAGAGAAGCGCAAGAATCACTCAGGTTCCATCCTGGTTCCTGGAAGCACAGGGCAGAAGGGCATGATTCAGGGAGGAAAGGTGACTGTGTCAGGAGAGCTTTGAGCTCCAAAATCCACCACCAGTGGATGAAAGCTGGGCTTGACGCAAGGTCTTTCTACCAAGGCTTTCCTGGCATAGCAAATTTCCAGCACAGTGCTAAGGCTGCACAGACAAACAGAATCACAGAATCATAGAATGGTCGATGCCAGAAGGGACCTCTAGGGTTATCCAGTCCCACCTCCCCACAGTCAGCAGGGACAGCCCCAACTAGACCAGGTTGTCCAGGGCCTCCTCCAGCCTCCCCTTGAAGATCTCCAGGGAAGGGGCCTCAACCACCTCCCTGGGCAACCTGTCCCAGTGGTCCACCTCCCTCAGAGGAAAGAACCTATTCTTAATGTCCAGTCTGAAGCTGCTCTTCTCCAGCTTGAACATCACCCAAGGCCAGTCGCAATCAACAACCCCTGCAATATCTAAATGTGTTCGTTATCCTCAAGTTTGCTGGCAAAAGTATTATAAAAGAAAACTTCTCCTGGACAAGCAGTAACACTCATTGCACATACGTCTTCCATCAACTTTTAGGGGCTTTTGGCATGTTGTGTCCTTCACGTGACACCCAGCGTGAAGTCAGGGGGGTGACTCCCTTTGTTAGCAATTGGCTTGTGCAGACTGGTTGCCCTTTCTCATGGATCATAAGGCAAGTACGGCGCTGCGACTCCTGGAGGCCACTTGAACTCTCGCTACCCCATGAGAACAAGGCTGATACCTACAGCACCAAGACTAACAGATTCTGGTGGTCCACCACACACTAAGGCCCACATTAAATTTTGGCTGTGCTTTTGCACATGCTTTTGCAACGACTTTCTTTCCGCCTCCCCTCACAGTTTTGTGATTTGTTTACACCCAACATCAGGCAGGAGACAAGTAAGAACCTCTGCCTTTCCACCTCCAAAGCTGGCCACCGGTGTATTAGCAGCTTAGGTAATGCCGGCGTTTAACAGAGCGTCTCGGCACACCTGCACACAGAGAGCAGGTAATTCTGCATCCCCCCTGCTCATCACAGCACAAGGCAGAAGCCTTGGTCAGCTTATTCACCAGAGACACTGAAGTCATTTCAGACCTCAGTCACCTTTAGCTGCAATTGTCATTCAGCAGCAGGCAGTCTCTTCTAGAGTGGAAAAAAACAACCCAGAACGCCATTTTTCTGGAATTTATAGTACCTTTTGTGTACGTGCCCATTTTAGGTTTCAGAAGGTTCAAACCTTCTGGGGATTTGTAACAATCCATCATTTAACCCTTCCTGCTTATTGGCATTCTTTCACCAAAATTGTGACGGATAATCACCATTCCTCATTACATACTAACTATAAAAAGTTATCAATGATATCCTCCCGCTCTACTTGGCCCTGGTGAGACCCCATCTGGAATATGGTGTCCAGTTCTGGGCCCCTCAGTTCCAGAAGGACAGGGAACTGCTGGAGAGAGTCCAGGGCAGGGCTACCAAGATGATGAAGGGAGTGGAGCATCTCCCAGAGGAAGAAAGGCTGAGGGAGCTGGGTCTCTTGAGCTTGGAGAAGAGGAGACTGAGGGGGGACCTCATGGATGTTGATCAATATGGAAAGGGTGAGTGTCAGGAGGATGGAGCCAGGCTCTTCTCAGTGACACCCAATGACAGGACAAGGGGCAATGGGTGCAAGCTGGAACAGAGGAGGTTCCACTTCAACATGAGGAAAAGCTTCTTCATGGTGAGGGTGAGGGAGCACTGGCAGGGGCTGCCCAGGGAGGTGGTGGAGTCTCCTTCTCTGGAGACATCCCAAACCCGCCTGGAGGCGTTCCTGTGTGACCTGCTCTGGGTGTTCCTGCTCCAGCAGGGGGTTGGACTGGAGGAGCTTTCAAGGTCCCTTCCCATCCCTGACATTCTGTGATTCTGTGATTCTATGATTCAGATTCTGTGATTCAGAGTGATACTACTCTTTAGCCTTGCTTCAGGGAGCTTTAGCCTAAGCAGGTGAGACATACACAGGTGAGGGAAGGCTACACAAGAATTTTTCAAGCGTGATGGCGGCACATGCAATGTTCATTTCACAGGAGAAAAAGAAAAGGAAATACAGTATGACTTGGCCCAAAAAAATATGTATCAGAAAATGGTTCTGGAAACTGAAAAAGGATAGTAAGATATATCAGGATGACTTAGGAGATGTAGCTGAAATCCTGCTTATGGATGACAACATCTAGGTTCACAACCTTGTGCAAGAGGTTGATTTGGAACTGACAGAAAAGTCTTCTTATAAGAAGAGTCAGTTTATAGACATTTTTCCAATAATCTGCTGAAACATCCAATATCAGTTTCTAACTTCTAACGTTCAAGTCCAATGTGATTTGCTTTGTATCAGAACGTGAATGACCTGTTCCTGCTCCATCAGCAGTTCTTCCTTCAGGTCTCTCACACTGATTACCCCGAGGAAGCATTTGTGAATCTTTTCAGTCGAACTCCTGGAATAATTTCGATTGCTGTCGTGGTTTTGACCAATCAAAAAGACAGACAATGACCCCTCCTCCCCTCCCCCCTAAAAAAAAGAGAGGAGAGGAAGGATTAAAGATAATTTTGAATTTAGAAAAAAAACTAACCAAATACACAAAGGGAAACTACTATCTGGCTTTTTCTATAATTATGATGCAAAGTATATGGCAAATGACTCTAAGAACAGAACTGAAATTTTAGGAGAAGGGAATAAATAAACTACTGAGGTGAGCTGAAGGGTAAGAGCTTTGTCTGCAGGATCTTTTGTTTACTAGTGCTAAATAATCCTATGTCTGAAGTACAAGGCCAGAGAGGAACAAGGGCACCATAAAGCACGCTGTGATGGCCAGAGGCACGCAACACCCAGCTGCTTCTTAGATCCATCTGCCTTGGGAGTACCTTGGGTCCAGGAGTCAACTTGCATTCCAAAACTCAGGTGGGCAATAACATAAAGAAGAGGTCTGGAAGAGTGATTCTACAAAGGCCGACACACTAAAATGCTGTGCAGCAGCACTGGGTCATAGAATCATAGATTTGTCCAGGTCAGAAGGGACCTTTCAGACCATCAAGTCCAACCACCAACCTAACTGATAAAAAATCATCATTAAACCATGTCCCTGAGCACCATGTCAACCCATCTTTTGAATCCCTCCAGGGATAGTGCCTCAATCCCTTCCCTGGGCAGCCCATTCCATGCCTGAATAACCCTTTTTGTATAAAAACTGTTCATAATATCCAACCTGAATCTCTCCTGGTACAACTTGAGGCCATTTCCTCTTGTCCCATTGCCTGTGATTTGGGAGAAGAGACAGACCCTCCCTGGCTACACCCTCCTTTCAGGGAGTTGGAGAGAGCCAGAAGGTCTCCCCTCAGCCTCCTCTTCTCCAGGCTGAACACCCCCAGCTCCCTCAGCTGCTCCTCAGGAGACTTGTGCTCCAGAGCCCTCACCAGCTCCGTTTCCCTTCTCTAGACCCACTCCAGCCCCTGAATGTCTTTTTGGTGGTGAGGGGTCCAAAACTGGACACAGCCCTCAAGGTGGGGCCTCACCAGTGCCCAGTGCAGGGGGATAATCACCTCCCAAGCCCTGTTCCCCATGCCTGATCCAGGCCAGGATGCTGTTGGCCTTCTTGGCCACCTGGGCACATTGCTGACTCCTGTTCACGTCCACATCCATCCATTAGAATTATGAAATAGCATATGGTTAAAAATCAAGACTTCCCTGCCTTTTTCCCTTTATTTTTAAAAGTAGGTATCATTAAAATGTTTTTATTTTCTGGGCATCCCAACAGATGAGTTTATTTGAGTAAAAGCAGATAACGAGACCTTGACTTGAAGGTTTCAGATTGTTTGACCTCTCTCATTAAGGAATTTTGAACTTGTTTTCTAGCAGGGAAGTTCCTGGAGTCCTCACTAATACGTGTAATTCCAATGAGCTTTGGGGAGCTTGACAGAAGCTGGAGCTGGGTACAGTAAAGCTGCTAGAATTACAAACGTTAACAAGGTTAAAAAGATCCTTAAAGACTACTGCTAAAACTATTACTAAAATTAGAATTCTCTTAGTGCCACCCTGAGTGTATAAACCCACAGCAGATTCTCTGAGAGCCACATCATTCCAGCTAAGATCATTTTCATAATGCATTGCTAATTTACCATCTTCGTTCCCATCAATCTTCCCTCCACGCTGCTTTATGCACCAGCCTTAGGGCAGTCCTGCTGCCCTTCCCTCAGGGATGCTCCTGCGACTCCTTGGTGCGAGGAGATGGTTTTCCTGGGTGAAACCCGCGGTACTCACCGCTGTGTGGATGCACTCGCCGCAGGAGGTCTGGGCTGTGGTAGTGTTTTATGCAAAAGCCCGCAGCAAGTGAGTGCTCTTCATAGATACACACCCAGAGGCTCCGGGCAGAGTGGTTCTGCTGTAATAACACCTCAAATCCTTTACTATTCAATTACAAAATCATAAGAAAGCCCATCCCAGTGTGATGGTTTTTTCCCTTCAGGGGAGAATACCGATGGTATTTTTTTCCCTTGGTGACTGTTTAGCACAAATATTGGCATTTCAGTGTTCTTGGCACTCCAAGCTCCAGCTCATATCCTGCACTGATTCAACATCCCATTATCTGTTCATAATAGAATATACTTTTCCTTCCTTAAGCGACTGTTTGCCAACTAATAGAGTCTTTCCAGGTCTCATACAAACTTGGGGGTGATCTAAGCTGACCAAATATTTTCTCTTCTCAAGGGATTTTGATTTAAACCCTACGTTTCTCAGTGTCTCCGTTCTGCTTTTTGCATAATAAAGTTAATCACACAGCAGTATCTCAGTGGCACTGGGAAGCTCTATCCATCACTGTCCAGTGAAGCACTTGGGTATCACCAAGCAGCAGGAGCAAATCAAGCGTATGCCTCAATGGCCCCAGCTGAATCTTAAAGGGGATAATTACACCTTATCTACCCAAAAAACCACCCACCAAAATCACACTGGAATTTGCATCTGAGGCAATAGGCTGCAGTATCTGCCTCCAGCACACTTCCCGAGGCGTCCCCATGGATAAGCACCCTATCTCACTGCAGACACGTGTCGATGGAGTGAAGGTGTCTCATTTCTAAGCAGTTTGCACATTCTCTGGATGGAGAGAACTAGAGTCCTGAGGAATGCTGCTCTTTCTCTTTCTAATTGGGCTTCTGATTGTGGAAAAAAACAAGTAAAACAAATATATATAACAAGGAAAGGCGAGTCAATCAGTTTAAATCACTACTACCCAATTTTTGAAAGGAAAGGGCACTACCTTTACAAGGAGATTGCAGGAAGAGTTCTGTTTCCTTCCTATCACTCCATTCTCTGGATATTTTAATGGGTTTTATGTCATGATCACAACTAAAGACATTAATGCCTATTAAGCTGTAAGATAAAGGAAAATAATAATATGATTGTGAACTGGCTGAAAAATAGAAGCCAGAGAGTGGTGGTCAATGGGACAGAGTCTACTTGGAGGCCTGTGTCTAGTGGAGTCCCTCAGGGATCAGTACTGGGACCGGTGCTGTTCAATATACTCATCAATGTCTTCAATGTCAGCCAGTTTGCTGATGACACCAAACTGGAAGGAGTGGCTGACACACCATAAGGCCATGTAACCATCCAGTGAGACATAGAAAGGCTGGAGAGTTGGGCAGGGAGAAATTGAATGAACAAGGACAAGTGTAGAGTCTGGCATTTGGGCAAGAACAACCCCAGGTNGGAATGTTTATAAATCTGTAAAGGGTGAGTGTCAGGAGGATGGAGCCAGGCTCTTCTCAGTGACATCCAATGATAGGACAAGGAGTAAAGGATGCAAGCTGGAACAGAGGAGGTTCCACTTAAGAGATGAGGAGATGAGGAAAAACTTCTTCCTGGTGAAGGTGAGGGAGCACTGGCAGGGGCTGCCCAGGGAGGTGGTGGAGTCTCCTTCTCTGGAGACATCCCAAACCCGCCTGGAGGTGTTCCTGTGTGACCTGCTCTGGGTGTTCCTGAACCAGCAGGGGATTGGACTGGAGGAGCTTTCAAGGTCCCTTCCCATCCCTGAGATTCTATGATTCTGTGATTTCTGTGATTTTTTTTTCCCTGGGAATGTGAGAATATAAAACACCGACTATTTTGTCAAATTTCTCTCTCTAGGACACGTCTGTGCCATCGGGGGGTCCCGGTGGTTTTTATAGAGATAGCTCCCCAGAGCCTTTGACTCTACCTTTTTGCTTTGACTGGGAACCAACCAGCATGAAGAAAAGCAGCGTTGTGACACCAGACCAAGCGAAATACCTTGAGATGAGATGAGAAATGCGCTGCCTGTCAGGCCCAGCGTTGCGGAAGCGAGGAGTTTCAACAATTAACTCCGAAGGCCGCGGTGGCCAGAAGAAGAAAGGAAGCCTCCTGCTTCGTTCGGGAGAGGAGGCAGGTTTGAAGATGAGGTTTGACAGGCTGCTGCAAATGTGAGTGATTTTATGCAAGCGAATAGAATAGCATACTGAAACAGCGTTTGCCTTTAATTAGAGCTGGCAAGCTGGAAGGAAAGCCCATTAAGCCTGGAAGCTTGTAAGGCTCATGATGTGTCAGACCACCCCAGAGAGAATGAAATTTTCAAAGATTTCATACTCTTCTAGGAGCTCTTCTGCTCCAAGAACGAAATTGCTCAATTATGAACTATTTAGAAACTACTTGAAAATAAAAAAACATTGAAAATTATAACTTCACTTTGCATCACAATTGATTAATCCTCTGAAAAAGAACATAATCTTCCACTGTCACACACTGCCCCTGGCCATCCGTGGGAAAGAAAGAGTGTTGCCCATAGAGCTCTGCTTAAGTTGCCCATCAGTAGCCTCCAGGGCTGTGGGAAATGGGAGGTGATTGTCCCCCTGTGCTCAGCACTGGGGAGGCCACCCCTTGAGTCTGGTGTCCAGTTCTGAGCACCTCAACACAAGAGAGATCTGGAGGGGCTGGAGCGAGTGCAGAGGAGGGACACGGAGCTGGGGAAGGGCCTGGAGCATCAATCTGATGAGGAGCCATTGAGGGAGCTGGGAGTGTTGAGTTGGAGGAAGAGGAGGCTGAGGGGAGACCTCATCCCTCTCTACAACTGCTTGAAAGGGCATTGTAGAGAGGTTGGTGCTGGTCTCTTCTCACAGGGAATCAGTGATAGAAGGAGAGGGACTGGCTTCAATCTGCAGCAGGGTAGGGTTAGGCTGGACATGAGGCAAGAATTGTTCCCAGCAAGAGTGGTCAGAGCCTGGACTGGGATGCCCAGGGAGGGGGTGGAGTCCCCATCCCTGACTGTGTTTCAGAGTGGATGAGATGTGGTGTTGGGGGATCTGGTGTAGGGGAGAACTTTGTAGAGTGGGGCTGATGGTTGGACTGGATGATCCCAAAGGTATCTTCCAACCTAGATGATTCTATGATTCTATGAATGAAAATCCAACCAGACAAATTTGAAGGCAAATCTTAAAATCTGTGCTTAACTTCTTATACCAAGTAGTGAAAATGGGGGGAAAAAAAGCTTAAAAATTAACTGGAACAGATGGCTAGAGAGCAGATAGCATATCGCTCCTCAGATAAGGGGGTAGATAGAGTTTCCATTAAGCTTAGTGGTTTTCAATTTAGGAACTTGAAATGAAAGAAGGAATGTGGACACTCTTTGAGGCCCAGCTAGACTGTTTTGATTTCAGCAAACAAAAGGAAGACTATTCTACACTTAAACTTCAGGTGTCCAGCAAAGCACAGCCCTCCAGCAATGCTAGAGATGGCAGATGTATATATATTTATTATATTAGTATGTATAATACATATAATACAGACTTTGCATATGTTCCTCCTCATGTGGAGATGGAACTTCCCATGATCCAGTTTGTGCCCGTTCCCTCTTGTCCTGTCCCTGGGCACCACTGAGAAAAACCTGGCCCCATCCTCCCGACACCCACCCCTGAAGTATTTAGAGGTGATGATCAGATCACCCCTCAGCCTGCTCTTCTCCAGACTAAAAAGACCCAAGTCCCTCAGCCTTTCCTCATAAGAACTCATCCTCATAAGATCAGGGGCCTGGAGCCCCTGATCATCTTTGTGGTGCTCCATTCCCTTGACCATCTTTATAGCCTCTGCTGGACTCTCTCCAGCAGTTGCTTGTCCTTCTGGAACAGGGGAGCCTAGAGCTGGACACATTGACAGGTGACAATGTATTTTGTTTAGCTACCACGAGTTGAAAATGGCCTGTGACAGGACCCCTGGTCGCAGATGCCTTCAGAATCACTAACAGCAGCAAAGCCAGGCAGAGCAAATGTCATGCACACTCAGAATTGGAGGTTGTGTGTGAAGGGTGCCCCTTCAACAGATGGCAGTGGGTGCATCATTCCTTTTTCATGGAAAAAGGCTTGATTTGCTGAGGTGAGAAGGTACCTGACATAGTGTAAGGCACCCAATAGGACTTCAAAGAGGATATGAATCTCAGCACTCCCTGGGTGGGAGTCCAACCAACATCAGGTCCTGGCACCACACATGGTCCCTCCTGGACCCTCCTCAGATCAGCCAGTCCCTCTGTCACCTCTTGAGCAGGCGAATGCATGTTCGCGTATGCAAATGCCAACCGGTTATTAATCGCTTCTAATGGCTTGTGAAGCATTCAAAAACACCATCACAGCATCAATCAAGTACAGAATTTACATTGTAATATACCTGTTTGGGGAGATAATTTTCCACACACCTTGAGAAATTAAAGCAGCAACCAAAGGCTCGGCTATTAAAAGAAAAGCCATAGCAATTAACGGGGTTCCACCAGAAGAAGTAACTCTTCTCTTTGACGACCCACACACCAATGTCACCGTGTCTTTATTTTCATCCAGCGTTAATTATCACTTTCAATTTTATGTCTTGCACCACCATACATGGTTCCAGGGCACCATAAGGAGTACACAGGAGATATCCGTGACGCTGTACTTTTATATTAGATATATATTTATACATACATATGCATGTTTATGCACAAGAAGAGTGGATGAGATGTGGTTTTGAGGGATCTCAGTACTGGGGCCTTTCCTTTTTAATATCTTCACTGATGATGTCGATAGGGACATAGAAAACACTGTCAGTGAGTTTGCAGATGACACCAAGTTGGGTGGGAGTGTTGATCTGCTTGAGGGCAGGGATGCTCTACAGAGGGACTGGGATAGACTGGATGGATGGGCCAATGTTAATGGCATGGCCTTCAACGAGGCCAAGTGCCAGGTCCTGCCCTTGGGCCACACCAACCCCATGGATGGCTACAGGCTTGGGGCAGTGTGGCTGGAGCTCCCTGGAAGAAAAGGACCTGGGGGTGCTGGTCGATGGGCGTCAGAACATGAGCCAGCAGTGTGCCCAGGTGGCCAAGAAGGCCAAGGGCATCCTGGATTGCATAAAGAATAGTGTGACCAGCAGCAGTAGGGAGGGGATTGTCCCCCTGTGCTCAGCACTGGTGAG